>JALRMI010000210.1:0-51200 GCA_026120165.1 Leptosphaerulina australis
CCCCCCCCCCCCCCCCCCCCCCCCCCCCCCCCCCCCCCCCCCCCCCCCCCCGCCCCCCCCCCCCCCCCCCCCCCCCCCCCCCCCCCCCCCCACATTAACGGCTACGAGGGCAGCACGTAGATTATGGCAACACGCACGAATGGGCTTTGATAAGGGGTGGTATCGAAGTCACTAGATGCTTGCTCCTGCAAGATGCGCTCTTTGCTTGTTTGTGAACCGCAATCAACGCATGCTATATCATCTTTTCGCTCTGTGGTTCGTGCGTAAGCAAACATGCACATCCACATTCTACGGTAAGGGGTCAGAGAGCATCTGCCGCTGAACGAATGCAAGTCAAGATGCATGAGGGAAAAAATGAGAAAATTAAGTAAGGCTTTTACTTCATGGATGTTAAGTCTGAACTACATGATTTGGCACAGAAATTGTATCCATACCGATCATCGCACCGAAATCCAGATCGGATCCGAATTCGAACCAAAAAGCCAACAACACTAGTGTTGTACAGTATTTATACCCGAAGGAATCTTATCGAACACCCTGATCTGACAACCATGTGAAAACAGATCGAAACAACAAAGGGGATAGAAAAGATCAGAGGGTGGCTCCTAGGCAAAGATGCCGTTGGCCTGCTCGCAACGATCAGGGCGAACGTAAGAAGGGCTGCCGTTGATGCGAGAGCGACGAGTTGGAGTGGTGACAGTGGTGCCAATGTGGTCACGCTTGTAGGGGGTGTTGACAACAGGTGCACCAATGACACCGGGATGACTGACAGCAACCGAGTTGGGAGAAGACTGATGCTCAGCAAAGTACTGGGCGATATGCGTCATGGGAATGTAGTTGAAAGGGATATATCCAACCTGACCCTGACCATGGTTGTAGGAGTACCATACCTCAACGTCACGCTTCTGCAGGTCAGTGAGACCCTGAAGCGGAACAGGAGCAGCGCGCTGGCGAGCGAAGTTCATGGCAGCCTGCATCATGTCACGAGGAGTACCACGGTCGTATGCGCTGGCGCGATTACGGTGCTCGGTGACAGCGGAGAACCCGTGAGGAGGGTAGAGACCAACACTGCGAGCACTGTCCATCGAACGCTGAAGCTTAGACAGATTGTCAGGACGAGGAAAGGGCTGCTCGGTGCCGGTGGATCGAAGCTTGTCAGAGACTTCGGCGTCGAGGTAGGTAAGAAAAAGGCGGGGACGACAGAATGGAGTCTCTTGCATGACAGAAGAGTTACGGAACTTTTGGACCAAGGCCTCACGACCCTGGATTGTAGCGTATGATATCTCGGCAGCCTTGGAAGAGCGGTAGGCGGTCCAGCAGCGACGCTCAATACGATCGATTAGGGCAATCATGCCACCAACATCAGCGAAGTTGATGAAGGCATACCCTACGTTGCAGCCAGACTTGAAGTCAATGCGGAGGTAGAGGAAATCATAGGTGCCGAAACAGACTTCGTCAAGAATCGTCTTGAGTGACATCTGAGGTGATTGTCAGTGGGTTGCCAGCGAAAAGTACCAAGAATAAATATTACCCAATCCATCTTGTTTGGGATGTTACGTAACATGATGGTAGTGCGGACATCGCTGCCATCGAGGATACGCTCACGACGAACACGATTGTGCTGATCGGCGGGGTGACGCTGATATGGGCCGTTAAACGGGCCAGCAGCAGGGCGATATCCGACAAAGCGACCCTGGTCATCGATTCGAGGCTTGGTACGATGAGGGGAGTTCATAGCTCGCTCGCCGGACCAAGGAGCAGGCTCAGTGATAGCCCAACGAAAAGTTTTCTGTGGTAACGTCAATAAGTGTGCGTCGACACTGGTCGAAGGAAAGTGAACATACTGCGTTGTTGATGCCCCAGACTGGGTCAAGAGTCAAGCTCTGAACAGCTCGAGTGGCGGCATCGACTGAATGAAACTCAACACGGAAGACGAGTGTCATCTTTGTGTCATGGGTCTCGATATGCACGCAGTTACGGACAGTACCAAAAACACCAGCGGTGAGCTCAATAGCTTCAGTAACTTCAGAGAGGTCGACATCGGTGAATTCCCAGATGGACTGGTCGGGGTGGGGCTGGATGAAGACTGGTACTTTGATGGAGCCTTCAAATTCGTTGAGCTGGGCTGTATCCTGCGCTTTGGCAAGGGCGAACTCGTAACCAGTAATCCAATCCACGACGAAGCCATGTTGAGCGAGAATATCCTTAGCTTCAGCAGCTTCGCGAAGGTCATCGTAACGAAGGTGGACGCCGCGAGTGTAGACAGGCACACAGCTGGAGAAGCACTGGTACTATGCAAGTGTCAGCACGTGTCGAGGTAATTTAAGCATGTATGACTTACCAGCTTCATCTGATGTTGTACGCTGAAGAGCTCATGCTCTGAGTCGACACCAGCATTGGTGCCATCTGGAAGCTGAGCGACAAATTGGAAGCGCGAGATGAATGACTTATCCTCTTCAGACACCTCGTTTGCGAAGAGACCTTGGTAGTAGGGTGTAGGGAAAGGGAGGACGCCTTTATACTTGGGGGAGGCCGCACCGGTGTTGTGAAGGGAAGGCTTGCCGTTGTCGGTGACGGTGGCCTCACTCAAATTGTTGCGGTGATGCAAGCCAACTGAACGAGCGTAGCGAGCGAGCTCAGGTGAGTACAAGGTAGGATCAGTACCAGCATAGGGACTGGAAGAAGGGCCAACGCCAGTGGAAGACTGAGGTGAGTGGTGAGACATGACGAACGAATGCTGAATAAGTGAAGTACTAATGTACAGAAACGATGGATATGATGAATGGGTAGTGACCAAAGAATCGATGGTCAAGGTCCAGGTGTCAGAAAGAAGAAGACTGAATGAACCAAGTGTCGTGTGGATAAGAAAAAGAGAAGGAAAGGGCGACGCAGGTGAGGTTTATGAACATCGTGATCTTGGCGCTCACGAGGCGCTATACCTCGTCAAAGCATGCAGACGGTGATTCTGCCAGGTGTCTGTGCCCTCATCGCTCGAGAGTAGAGGAAGGAGCTCATCGTGAGGGTCCTGGAACGGCTACTTTGGGTACGCTGAAGGAACGAGACCTTGCGCTCAAGTCTTAAGAACGCGGAGTTGGCAACCGTGGCAACGATGAAGTGTGCACCAATCGAAAACTCTAGTTGAGCTTTACAACCTGATGCCTCTGCAGTTGTCCCAAGATAAGTTTGGTGAGCGTGCAGTCGAGCTGCAAAGCTTCAAAAGAGCTTGGTGTTCCTCAACACCACGATAGTTCGCCAGGTGGGGCCACGATACCCCAACGTCCAGCCCCCAGTCACCGCCCACGAGAAGAGAAGGAGCAGTCCGAAGACAGTTTACCGGAGGGGTTTGATATGCTTCATCGTGAATTTGCATGAGCAGTGATGGTAAGGTTATGCCTTCAGCCTGCTTGTAGGGCTGATATGGAAAACACGTGCAAGGAAGAGCTCCAGCGTAGCATCTGCAGCATATACAGCATCCTCTGATTGAGCGGTACATTCAAGGCCTGCACAGGGCAGATCAAATGATCAGTCCCTGCAATAGCTCCAAGACTTGAAGGTGCGGCAAGCCAAATTACCTTTTCCGAATGGAATCTTGATGCACAATCTCTGCAGCTCCACAAACGACTTCTGCACGAGCTGCTAAAGATGGAGCGTGTGACGAAAGATAACACAAGGTGTACTCTGCCCACACTTTCCCAGGCTCGGAGCTATGGGTAGATGTGGGGATATCTGGCTATCAAAAGCACAACTCTGAGCCTCGAGTAGTTTGACTGTACGGAAAACTGAGAATGGTCTTGAATTTGTCAAGATCCACTTTCTCAGTGTATGGGAAACGGATTCGGTCGCTAAGTTATGCTGCCAGGGTATCATGAAGTATTTACACCATCACGTCGTCTTACTCCCCTCCTCATAAGCTCTATTTTTTCCCCAGTGGATCCACATCACCTTCGAACATCCATTTGTCGTCCTCCAAACTTGCTATCTTCTTCGCCAGACTCGATTTCAAAGCAGTCTTGATCTCTACCTCCACAGCCTCTTTGTCCCAGTGGGCGTTTTGCTGCCCGTACAGCTCGACCATCTGATTTTCTTGCTCTGGTTGTCATCAGCAGCATCTCTTGAATTTTGAAAATTCATGATGCAGAACTTTAAGACTTACCAGTCTCTTCATCACTTTCCCTCCCATTTCCTAATCCCAGCGCCATGTGCTTATACACTGTCTGCGGCGCATAAAGAGCATACTCGCCGTTTGGCATCCTCTCGACAAGCTCGTCTTCCATGGTTTGCTGGAAAATTGTGGCTGTATCTGAACGGATAGCGGTCGGATTCTGTCGTCGTGTGCCCTGGAATAAGTTGCGACGGGCACCGGGGGGCGGACGAACGGCGCGGGTGTGATCCATTATAGGGAGGCTTCGAGATGTGATTGCTGTGTGAAGATCCTTAGGTCACGAGACTTTAGACAAATTCATATGAATATGGTCTTGCGGAAGATTGAGGGTTGTATAGCTTGTTTGTGGTTGTGATGATGTTTGGATGTGGGGCCGCCGGAGGTCTTGCGGGGAAAGTGGAGCCTCAACTTTGGGTACGATATGCGTGACATTCGAGAAACCCAACAATACCTCTGAACTGATCCTGCGCGTCCATTTACGCATGGAATCTCTACATAAGCGCTTAAAACTCTTGAGCGACACTTGTGATCAACTCCCCAATCGGACCCACCGCTCCAGTCTCGACAAATCGCCACTGACTACATAGCAAACCGTTGCGGATTCATCATACAAACGTATCCTCAAGATGACAAAACACATTTCGGAGTCAACTACTGCAAATTTGCCCTCAAGAGTGTCTCGGCATTCACCAGACGGAGAACGCGACTCGCCGCCTCGAAAGCGACCAAGAACCAAAGCTCCTTTGCAGACGGCTCCAACAAACAAAGATGTCGTAGACTTCGCTTCTCCACCCACATCACAGCTGGAATTGCAAACACACTCACAACATGCGCTCCCCAAACATTCGTTGCAGGTAAATCGCTTCCCAATTCAACCTCTCAATCGTTTCCAGGGTGCCTCAGCGAGCATCAAGCGCCCACGCGAAATTGCACACTTCTCCTACGACGACAACCATGAATATCGAGACGATGATTCAAGTATCCACTACTACGTAACACCGCCAATGGGCGCGGACCTGAAAGAGGGATTCGATACATTCAAACATTACGAAGACAAGGAAGACCCACATCTTGACAGTCTGTTGAGAGCGCTGGGATGTAAGGAGAGCAAAAGCGTTGAGATGATCAAGACCAGAGCAGACTTTGTGACCTGGAGAGGCATGATGACAAAAGTGAGTTGAAGAAGTCTATCAGCCATGGCAACGAGGTGAGAAAGACCAATCCTCTTACCTTGGCTATGCCTTGAACAGACACTAATTTCTCGCAGATTATGACAGCGCCCTATGACAATTTTGCTGAATTTAGCATGTTTGCAACTTTGCATGACGGTACAATCTATATCGAAGAAGACTTTCCATCCCGCTCTGCCTCACGCGCCGCTGAATCCTCTCGTCAACCACCTCGCCATCAGTACCCAGACCAGCAGTCACAAGCAATGATGGCCTACTGGGGCTACAAATTTGAAACCCTTTCTCTGATACCCACACCCCCTTCTACCACTCCATCGGATGACATTCATAAATACCAACAATCCATCACCTCCAACCACGCCCAGTATTGCTCCATCGTACACACGTCCTTCGGCCCACACTCCCTCCTCTTAGGCGGAGAAGTTGACGGTCTTCTCTCCCCGAAGCCCACTAATCCGGACACACCGATACCTTGGGTAGAGCTTAAGACTGCTGAAGAATTGCCGCCTCCACAACAGCAACAGCACCGCGATATCCTCAAATTTGAGCGCAAGCTGCTCAAGTTCTGGGCGCAAAGCTTCTTGTTGGGGGTCCCGAAGATAGTAGTTGGATTTCGAAGTAAGAGCGGGATTTTGAGGGGTTTACAGATGTTTAACACACATGAGCTGCCGGGTATGGTGAGGAGAGGGACAGCATGCTGGGATGGGAATGTTTGCATCAACTTTGCTACTGAGTTTTTGGGGTGGCTGAAAGAGACGGTCCGGGAAGAAGGCGTGTACAATATTGTATTGAGGAAGAAAAGTGGGGTCGTGGAGGTCAGAAAGGTGGGAGAAGGGACAGGAAGCATTGTCAGTGAAGAGTTCTTGGTGCTGAGAAAAGATTTGGCTGCAAGACAGAAGGAAGCTGCGCAAGAAGCCGTCGCGCCTTCAGAAGCAGCAGGAAATGATAAACAAGAAATAGGCTCGACTCTCTAAGTATGTATTGTACCTGAATGTCCACAATAGACTTTGGAGATTCGCATTGTCGGAACACCATATGCAGCTTCCGCCCTGCCTAATTCCTACCCAAGCCAAATCTACTACCCAGTGTTCCAAACCTCTCACTCGGCGCATTTTTCGTCGGGCTCTGCGCCGCAACCTGCGCGCCCTCCTGACACTTCTCTAGCAAAATAGCTCCCTTTAGTTGATCCACCTTACCATACTTTTTATTCCTTTGGCTGATGTCGTAGAACTCAAGACTATCATCGGTCCCCATCAGCGCCACCGTCTGCGTCAGCTCATCCAAGTTCTCCATTAGGATGGGATTGTTGAGGCTCTCGACAAACGAGACGAGGTACTGCGTATCCGTAGCCAACGAGCCGACAGCAGAAGGCGTGATCCGTTTGACGGACTCGTCGAGTGTGAGCGCCAAGATGGCAGTCGAGGCATGGGATAAGGCATCAAAATAGATGAACTCCTTTACATCTGTTGGCAGCGCCAGTAGCACTGAGCTCATGATGTTACTAAGATAGCGAGTCAGCTCGAGCATGTACTCGCTCGGCTCAGTCGCAGGCTTGGTGGCCATCCAGTCGTACTCGGCAGTCTCGATCAAATCATCGATCTTCGAGTTTACGAGCTCGAATATGCGGTCACTGGCTTGGCGCTTCGCTTTGGAAAATTTCTCCGTCGCTGACAGAATGACGGGCGAGGTAGATGAGGGTGAACTGCGGGCTTGAAAGAGCAGGTCTTGCAATTCGACACAAGCGGTTTCAAAGTGCTCAAGGTTGGTAAGGATTTGCACGATTTGACCGGGGTACTGAGAGGAGAGGCGATCGATGAGAGATTGACAAACTTTCTCGCAAAGAAGGTCATCGAGTGCTGTACGCAGGGTTTCATCGATCACAGTCGACTTTTGGAAGTAATCGTCAGAAAAAAGATAGATCCTGTTGAGAATATGGCGAATGTCGATGCAGCAGAGCGGGTACATCTGTGAGAAAGGCAGTACGCAGGGGAAGGTGAGCTCTTCGCGGCTCTTTTCAGGTGTATACCAGCTTACAGAGACGACCTTGTCATACTCTTCGTAGCTATTGATGGGCATGGGCATGTAGTCATCAGTTTGGACGATCTCCAGGAAGTCATCGCTGAAGCGCTGTTTCAAGAGCTCTGAGTATTTGGAGAAAAGTGTCAGTAGTAAGTCATTCATGGCTGCAATAGAGTAGCCAATTTTCTATAGATCGTTAGCGGTCGTGAAACTAAGCAGAGCATATGCATTTACCTCCATTGTTAGCATGAACAGTGCTATACGGCCCTTAATTTTCAGTAGTAACTCATCACTTTCGACCGTGGGTATTGAATCTGTGATCAGCTTGATAGCGCTCTGACACATCGAGTCCCAAAGTTCATCAACCTGCTTGAATTAGCCATTCGATTCAACTCTTCGATTCAATGTGCTTACATCAGCCTGTTGTCGGAGGTTTGTCGTCTTCGCCATAGTAGCTTTCTCGATGATTGCAAACCCTGCAATGCTCTCAAGAAGACTGCTAAGATCATCGCACTCATCTTGCAACAGGTTAAGTTTGTTGGGTATGATCAAGTCTTTCTGTGTTCGTCTATCCGCAGCGTACTCGGCTTTGAACTGATCGCTCTTCCCGAGCGTTTCGTTGATGTGCATTGCCTCAAATAGTGGAGAGAAATCGGTTTCGTTCCCGGCTTCTTCATTGTTCAGGATATCAAACTCGTCCGTCTCATCGGCAACAAGTTCGATTGATGAATTCAACTTGAACTTTGCAAACCGTCCATCAATTTCAGCTCGCTCGGCATTTCTTTTCCTTCGTTCGTCGGTGTAGTAGAATGACACTTCACCAAGAAACTGCGACGACTCCCTAATGCGGTAAAGCCATGTACTCAAGTCTGTCTTGACAGCTTCTCGGATCTGTTCCTGAGTCTGTGGCACCGACTTCTCAATCAAGTTTGCGATTTTGAAGCGGCTGATCTCCTTGAGGTGAATTGTTTGCAGCTCATCCAGTGCCCGCAAAGCCGCATAATAGTTCTTGTCCTTGAGCATGTCTTGGACCTGGTTCGCTATCCTCAGAACGTTCAAACACGCATTTAGTGCCTGTGTAGCTTCGTTGATATTTTGACGCACACCCCGAGAATCTACCAGCGCTTTCTTCTGCTTGGCCAGTTTCTCAATGCTCTCCTGAATGGACTCGTTCAACTGTAGGATCTCTCCGCTCATTTGCACAGTTTGGTCTCGGATACGAAGCATAGAGTCAACGGAGCTGACAAAATCCTGGTGGTTTGCGTTACAGATTTGCTCAATTTCTGCTTCTCGGTCACTGGAGAACTGGTCGAATGCTAGTTGTAACTGATTTGAGTAGCGCGCATCCTTCATGATAGGGATCAACTGATCGATATAGTCCGAGCCTACAGATGACTGACAAATCTTTCATATGTTAGCTCCTATGGTATTTTGATTTGCCAAATGTATTTCGTTACTTGTTTGATTGCTATCCGCAAGTCGTCACCTGAGTCTATTGCGGAAGGCATGATGACAGCTGTCTTAAGCGCTTTGCGCGCCCAGATCTGAGCCGAGTTTCCTGAAACAGTCTGTTGGGTACACAGAATAAAGTCAAGATGTCGTTGAGTTTTACTTGGAACGTTGATGTTGTGCTTGTTGACTGTTGTTGATGCTGTCTATAGTCTGGGCACGTCGTACTCAATCTATCCATCAAGTCTATGACAGAAGAAGCCTAGACTGGGAGGACCGCGCTTGCCGCATCACGTGCGCGTAGGGCTGTCGCCCCTCCTTCCTTTCCGCGAAAAGTCCGCCTAAAGGCGGGACAGCGATGACGGAGTAGTGGGGTATCTTCAAAGAACTCCGATTCGGACTTTGAAATATCGGTTACTCTCCCAAACATATAACTTCCATCACATTTCTGATCTCGAGAGAATATTTCCTGATCAACACAAAATGGAGGCAATCATCAGTAAGGGGTTTGTGCCTGTCAATTGAGTAATTACTGACTGTCTTAGACAAGTTCGAAAACGTCCTCAGTGGCGCTAACTCTACCGGAAAGTGAGTTCAATTAAGAGACAATCCAGCGCAGCATCAGCTAACTAGATTATAGGTCAGTTCTTCTGCTCGGTGCTGGCTTTGTTACCCGCCCGACTGCTGAGATCCTTGGCAAATCTGGTGTTAAGGTCATCGTCGCCTGCAGGACGCTCGAGAAAGCACAGGCTCTGGCAAAGGGTATTCCTAACTCGCAGGCTATCAGCGTAGGCACCCAGATACAATACCGTCTGGATTTAATCAGACTGACTCTTTTAGCTTGATGTCAATGACGCTGAAGCTCTTGATGCCGAAGTCGCCAAGGTCGACGTCGTTATCAGCTTGATTCCCTACACCTATCACGCAACCGTCATTAAGTCGGCCATCCGCAAGAAGAAAGATGTTGTCACAACATCATATGTATCTCCTGCAATGATGGAGCTCGATGCTCAGGCCAAGGAGGCTGGTATTACGGTCATGAACGAGATTGGTCTTGATCCTGGTCTTGACCACTTGTCTGCTGTTCTCACCATTGATGATGTACACAAAGAAGGTGGCAAGATCATCTCCTTCAAGTCATACTGCGGTGGTCTTCCAGCGCCTGAGTCTTCGGATAACCCGCTCGGATACAAGTTTTCATGGAGCTCTCGTGGTGTTCTGCTGGCGCTGAGGAACGCTGCCAAGTACTACGAGGACGGCAAGGTCAAGGAGGTTGAGGGCCCGGAGCTCATGGCTGAAGCCAAGCCCTACTTCATCTACCCCGGATACGCTTTCGTCGCCTACCCCAACCGCGACTCCACCCCTTACAAGGAGCGCTACAACATCCCTGAGGCCCAGACCATTGTCCGTGGTACTCTCCGCTACCAGGGTTTCCCTGAGTACATCAAGACTCTTGTCGACATCGGCTTTCTTGTTGAGGACGAAAAAGATTTCCTTAAGGAAGGTGAGCAGCGCACATGGAAGGACGCCACAGCCAAGATCGTTGGTGCATCAAGCGACAAGAAGGAGGACATTGTCTGGGCCATCAGCTCGCGCCACAAGTTCGCTTCCACCGAAGAGAAGGAACGCATCATTGCTGGTCTTGAGTGGATCGGCCTTTTCTCAGAGGAGAATATCATCCCCCGCGGTAACCCCCTCGACACACTTTGTGCAACGCTCGAGAAGAAGATGCAGTACGAGCAAGGCGAGCGCGACTTTGTCATGCTCCAGCATAGGTTCGAGATTGAGAACAAGGACGGCAGCAGGGTTATCCGCACTTCTACCCTCGCCGACTACGGTGACCCCAAGGGCTACTCTTCAATGGCCAAGCTGGTCGGTGTTCCTTGCGCAGTTGCTGTCCAGCAGGTTCTTGACGGCACGATCAAGGAGAAGGGTATCCTTGCACCCATGGACCCTAAGATCTGCAGGTCGCTTTTGAAGGTTCTTGAGGACAAATACAACATTCACTTCAAAGAGAAGACTGTTGCTGCATAAGTCAGTGTGTTCCAATGGAATATGTTTGGAATCATAGAATAACGATTCCAAGGGTATCAGTAGTGTAGACAAAAGTATCTCACATCCACGCCCATCTGAGACTTCATCTAGATCACATGTGATATTCATTTCCATGCTTTGGTATGAGTGATGCACCACGCCATGCTACCTTGGGCTTGAAATGTTTCTTCGTCCCGTGCCCCCTAGTCCAGCCCCCCAGTCGGTGGTAGGGTCTTGTTGCCAGAAGCCGGCTTCTTCGCGCCTCCACCCATACCCCCACCAAACATGCTTCCCAGCATATCGAACATTGGATTCCCCTGCTTTGGTATCCTGATCCCAAAGTACATCTCACCAATCTGGTCCAGCGCCTCATCCCAATTAACATCCTTCAAATTCGCAGCATAGTGGCTCTTCAGCTGGCGATACAAACTAGGATCGCCCCGCTCCACACTCAGCAACAACAGCCCTAAGAAGTTGAGCAAAGGTAACGACGGATAAACGCGTAGATCTGAGGCTGAGGTCGACACTTGCTGTGTTTGTAGGCCGGGCTTGCTGGATAGACGCGAGGTGAAGAGCAGGAAGAACTTGTTCGCAGCGCGCAGGTTTCCAGCGAGTAAATAGGGGATTACACCACGAGCAGCGTAGAGAGGTGCAGTGTGCGAGTCGTCGGCGCTGTACCATGAATATTCGAGGTTGGCGAGGGTTTCTGGTGAGTCTTTTGTGCCAAGGATGAGGTGTCGTTCGGCGTCGTAGGGTTCGAGTTCTGTAACGAGTTGGTCAACATAACTAATCACAATGTTCTACATGGAAGCATACCCTCTGCGAACACGCTGCCAACGATATGGTGGATCTCTGGGTCACCAGCGGGATATTCGCCATGTTTCGCACTCCAAGCTATCATCTCAGCAACAAACTTCTTTTTTGTCGGCTCGTTTGCCGGAAATGCGCGGAGGAGACTTATGAGCTTGCCCTTGCTATTTGTGTCGGGCTTGGTCTCGCTCTTGTTGAAAACATCGAGTAGAAAGATGCACAGGTCGCCGCCAGAGCCGCCTTGACCTGCTTGTAGGAGTGATTGTGCACCACGGAAAAGGATATCAGTTGCTGAGGCCCAGTCGGAGGCCTTGGTGTAACGGGATGCGATTACACGGAGTTGCTGGTGGGCTTCATAGTATTGACCTTCAGCAATTCTACGTTTCGTGAGTTAAAAGTTGGGAGGATTGAAAGCAGGAAACCAACCTCTCCTTCTGTCGCTGAATGGTCTTCTCAATCTTGGCCGACATCTTCAAGAACTTCTGAAATTAGAAGCTGCAGTTGTTTAGTGTTGGTGGTAAACGCAGTTAAGATGCTATGTCGAGTCGCAATGACGCACGGTGGATCCCGCTAAGCCAGCTCTCAAGTCCAGCCACAAGATGGGCACCTGCAGTCCACGACAATCTCTAACATCATCACACACCACGAAAATACTTCACACGGTAGGACTCGTGGAGCAGGTCAAACACGATGGCTGACTGGTCTCAAGCGATCCAAATGAACAAAAAAGAAGTTGGAATCACGACAGTGACACGATCAGAGCAGCAACATCTCTTCTTCATTGCTGGACGAACAGCTTTTTTTCAAGCAGTAGGTTGGAACAAAAAATAGAGTACCCATTGCATCGAACGGGACTCGAACCCGTGCCTGAAGCAAATCCTTCCATGATAAGATGGGAAGCTTCAATTCTACCCCTAAACTATCGATGCTCCTTATCAGATGAAAGTAGTGAGTAAGTATCCAGTTTATATTGTAAGAAAATTAACCCAAAGAACCTCTGGATGAAAGACACCATCTTTCGCATGTGAGACAATGAACAAGTGTACACGGTATAAGCTGACATTTGAGGCAAGAAGCGGGGCGAAGGAAGGAACTACCCCTCACCTGTATATAGACATAGCCGGAGCAAATGCCTGCTTAAGGCTGACCGTGAGTTACATAACCGATACACATCATTTGTCGCTCAAGAAGTTCTGATTGTGATTACATTTCATTGGATTGGATTGAATTTATATTTAACGTCCTATCTGAGTCCTAGACTATTGAAGACGAGAAACGCAAATTGCATCTCTGGTATTTAGGGGGTGATGTCAAATGAGGGTGGTTTCTATAGTAGTACAAGAGATGATGTGGGTTGAAACCCAAGGGCCGATGCAGTGCAAGCAAAGCAAAAGGCAGAGTCAAGTGTAATATGAAGAAAGTGTCAGCCCAGTGCTCCAATCTTTCCTCCAAAAGTTCGGTATCGCAAGGCCTTGCTGGCTGCCTGTAATTGAGTTGTTGTCAAGTCACAGAGACTGACGTTCGGTCTGATTGGAACTGCGTGCAGTTCCGGTCGTTATGTTGTGGTGAAGAGCCGGTGCTCTGGCGAATCGGTGGTGACTCTGGGTGAGCAAAAGCCTTATTCGTATTGGGCATGGCAGTGCCTTTATGTTAAAAAACAGGAGTAGAGGGTCTTCCGTTTTGGTGTATGTCGAGGTGTTAAGATGAAAACTGTGCGCTGTCTCACCACAGGCAATGCTCATCTCCACCATCGACACAACGTCTCTGCGTTGGCTCTGAGCTATCAAAGAGTCAGGTTCCCAGGCTTCACCACGTGGAGGTGCAGAGTCCGATTTCGAAGCCCGATTACATTTCATTGTCTACGCAAGTTCTGAACTTTAGAAGCATAGTGTAAAGTGTGAACCCTATACTACCGGTCCCAGACATTGATTCAGTTATTGACTAAAGTGTAACGGTCTAAAAGACAGTGTCAAGATTAAAGCATCATCACCATCCATTCATCCGTACACCAACACATAGCCAACAAGGGCACACACCAGCTGAAAATACCTCCAAAGCCTAGCCAAAGTCGTCGTATACCGCTTTCTTGAGTTGCCTTACCAGCACACTCATCTTGAATAAGTAGTGCAACTCCTCGTATCATTCTGGCCTGGTCTGGGAAGGAACACTCAAGACAGTCCACCCGCTTTGGCATTAGACATGTACGGCACTGAGACATTGAATGCAATACTAGCTTGCGCATAGGCTACGAACCCATAGCAAACGATTTTGCCTACAGCCTGACCAAAGATAATTCATCAGTTGAAATGATCATGTCGCATTGAAACCAAGAGCAGCAACGGAACCGATGAGGAGGATGAAGATGCCAGTGAATCTAGATACGCGTTAGTTCTTTATCAAAGCATATTACATGTATGAGGGAACTAACTTTAGTATGTTTGAATGCCGTTAGAAGAGACCTGCAGTGATTTGATCGCCGAATGTAATGCTAGTGACTATACAAGGTCATAATGCGTCGATGCTCCTGTCAAAAAATCAACGTCGTCGCATTCGCGTTGTAGGTACATACAATCTGTAGACCAACGTGGATTTGTAGAATTTATATCGATTGCACGGGGCTCGTACCAGCTATCAGAGATGTCAACAATCAGTTGATCGGCAGGCCTGTTTCCTGATCGAGCGTGGCAAAGACCACTCTCTGTTCAATGATACGCTTAAATAGGAAACAGGCCGGCCGACCAACTGATTGTTGACATCTCTGCCAGCTATGATTAAGAGATACCTCGGGTTTGCCAACAGCGACACACCAAGGAGGAGCTGTAGTAATGCAACGAGGACAACAGATGATCAGCGGCCGTTCGCACCCTTGGAAAATTCAGCGGATGATATGTTGTCACGGTTTGGGATTACTCCTGCAGTATTGTACAGTTGCTACTTACTTATGGTCAGAGGATGTTACTTTCTACGCAGTAGCGTTGCCTACTGCTAACTACATATATATACTGCGTGTGGTATCGCATAATAACAACTCAGTTCAATCCTCAAAAAGTCTTCATGTCTGTCTCCTGCACATTTCCCGTTACATATGTTGCCGATGCAAGTTCTATTAATCTTAGCTTACTATCTAGTCTTTAGGTAATACTGTAAAGCTGGGCTTATGTTATTGCTTGCTCAATATCAAAATTATTACAGAGCAGCCGCACTAGATGCGAATTTACTGAATCTCTATGAAGATCAGTAATTCGGTACGCTTTCTACCCCCTCATGTATGACAGCACGGGGCTCTAAAATGCTAGGATTAGTTTGATATGAACGTCTCCGTCTTTTCCGACTTGCCTTAGAACCTAGCAAAAATTACTTCCCGAATCGATGGAGTCTGCTCAGAGGCCATGTTGCTAGTTTTGAATATGCAATGATAACACATTACTGCATAGGATATATGTCTCTTAGTCGGCGATATTTCAATTTTTTCAATCTTGGAAATTTTTGTTAACCTATTATCCTGAATTTTTAAGCCTAAGACATTCATGGCCTTGTTTTGTGGTCAAAGACTGCATGGGTTGGTAGATAATGCTTGGATTGTATGTTTTTGACAAGTGCCATGATCGACAATTGCCACAATTGATCTAAATGACAAATTACTTTCGCTGATTTCAGTCGTGACACAATTTAAGGTAGAATACTCATGACGGGCGTATACGATGACTTTGACTATAGCGTTGCGGAAGCAACCATTACTGTTCGGGTTGTGCACGTTGCAACATTCCTTCGCCTTTTGGACGGTATTTAAACACATCAGCGGCGGTCGCCGATCTGCGGTTTTCGTATCTATAGGTTCTTAAAGTACTGCGGTATAGGTGAAACATACCTAGACTTAACGTGCACTGAGTGACAGTCAAACCACCCATGTTTTTGTTGGGTTCTTCCCCGCGCTTCACAGGATATCATTTCTTTCTTTGTTTTCATCCAATCCTCATAGGACAAGTATCTATCAGACATTTTCAGAGAGTGCCGAATAGTGTGGTAATTGTGACGTTGTCGAAGCTATTTCATGAGGCCGCGTTGGTAGATACCTCAGCAGTGTCTTTGCTCTGCCACTATATGGGATTTATCTTTTCGTTCTTATTGGACTCGAGAACCTGAAGAGGGAGGTTGAGCTATGAGGTTATCCGAAGAGCCTTATCCAATTACGCGCAAGTAACTTAGGGTCAGATTTCCAATACCTTCGAGAACGCCGCTTGCTGCAGCTATTGAAATGGCATGGGATAACACAATAGCGGCAATAATGGGGTTTAAGTGTGATGCCCGGATAAATTTGATAAATAAAATAAGAAAAGTTTGTATAGTGCGAGAGCTCCTAGCTATAAAGCAAAATCGGTTGCTACTACAATATTCAGAAGGTTGTATATTCACCTGCTAAGGCTCCCATGGGCTCTGTGCAAATTCTCCATTGATGTTCTCCGCCTCTCCATCTTTTTTCACTACTAGTAAATCCTCGTGACGAACTCCGAATTGATTAAGTACATACACGCCTGGTTCTGCAGTGAAGACCATACCCGGACGTAGAATTGTCCTGAAATTGCCTTTGTTAAGACACGGACTCTCGTGAGCGTTGATACCAATTCCACGACCAAGTCGATGAGTGAATTCCTTCTCATAGCCAGCCGCCGTAATCACTTCCCAAGCGGCTATGTCTACTGCGGCCGCAGTTCCGTTTGGCTTTATGGCTTTGACTGCTGCGTTCTGTGCATCAAGAACAACCTGCCATACACGTAATTGCTCAGTGACATTGAATTTCGAAGGCGGCGGGTTTTGCACAAACGGCGGGTAAAACGTACGACACACATCGCTACTGTATCCATAAAGATGCGCACCAACGTCAATGAGTATAAACATGCCCGGCTTGAGCTTCCCACTGCCGTCATAGCCTCCATGGGACAATGCAGCACTCTTGCCAAACTCCACAATTTTGAAGAATGGGACCATGCCTGCTGCCCTTATTGTGTCGTCAAGTATCTCTGCAACCTCATTTTCTGAGACACCTGCGTAGAGACACTGACGCATGGCGCGTATGGCTTCTACGGTACCAGTATTGACAGCTTTCAGAATTCCAAGTTCTTGCTCAGTCTTAATCTGACGAACAGTCTCAACTTCACCACTCAAGCCGACAATGTTAAAGCCACTACAAGCAAAACCACGCTGGATGAAGTCACGCATCCCTTCGTCGACCATCAAAGTCGGCGAGAGGGTTTTATTCCAAATATCCGACTCATACAGAGTGGTGTAGTAGTTCCAGTGTTCTTCGTATGTGACAGTGTGTATATCTTGTTCAAAAGGCATGTTTAGTAGTCGGGCTCGAGTTTCCTCAAAGCGCGGGACCAGAAAGGAAGTATTTACCACAACATTTCCATCTGATAATGTTTCGGGTCTAATTACCATGACAAATGGGCGTTCCTCTGGCTCCCAGACCTCCCATTGAGGTTGGGTAATGTTTGCGTAGTAGCTGAATGTGTAGCCAGGCTCGACTATGAATGCATCAATCTTCTCTATTGTCAGAGCTTTTGCAAGGTTGTTTCGGCGCAAAATGTACTCCTTGATAGATGGTCTTTCCGCTGTCTCGAGGAACTTGAAACCGGTGGCACGATAGATGTCGATGGAGCACTGTTTGAAACCGTCTTTCTTTGATGTTGTGAGAGATATAGGATAGTCATAGTGAATCACGTGGTTCTAACTGGTCAGCTTGAAATTTGAAAAATGTTGAGAAAACGAGCATTCAGCACAGGTTGATTGAAGGAATGTTTGTGTGGTACACGACCAGGGATCGGATGGTTGCTCGTGACAACCTACATAGGCGCCCGCTTGCAAGTTGGTTGCTAGGTCACACAACCGCAAAAACGTCAACATAAACAACTTCATTATAAGTGGTTGTAGAACTTAGTTATAGTATGGTTATCGAATTCATTATTTTGTTCAAGGTAGCCTACTCTGCTACTCAGTCTATAGATTCCCCTATGGCAGTCATACTCCAACAAGGGGTCTCTTTTCAATAAAAAAGATGTTTCAGTGTTGGTAGGCCTTAGCACTAGTGCCAAAAAGGTAAAAACGAAATACAGGTTCTAACGATGGTTCATTGGTGATTCTTGATTCTTTTGCTAGCTACAGGATGGTGGTGATATGTATAGTGGCCTTGATGTGTCGGTGATAGATGTAGTGCCGAGGTGGGCCAGCTCGTAGTATCATTCATCCGTTCAACGCATTAGGAAGCGTTTGGCATCAACACGATACGGGGAAGGCTAATAATAAAAGGAGATTCCGTGATGATGTACGAAGAAACATCGGACAACACCATGTAGTACATTTCCGATTCCAACATTCAGAGTAAAAAAGGCCTTTAGTGGAGTGTTTGTGGTACGCACCCATATTAAGAGCAACAATCCTGCAGCAATGCAGTATGCCCATGGTGCTCCTTTGTTGACCTTCGAGTATGAGACAGGTGAAGAGCATGGTAGCAACGTTTCTTTATGGTTGAAGAAGTTGTGGTTGCAAGCGTCAAAGGCGTGAGCACCTGACGTTAAGATATGCTCAGGTGCGCCTTACCAAAGGTGTCCTAGGGTTATGACCTTAGAAGTGCGATACTACAAGTTCAAACAGCAAAACCAATGCGACACTCTGAACCACTCCTTCGACTGGTCTCTCTCGTTGCTGTTTCATCAAAATATGTACCGCCTGTTTTTGTGAGCAATGATAAGGATTATATTCTCTGGAAGATCAGCAACACAAAGACAGCGTGAATACCGAGTTTCACGATGGCCCCTCACGCCGCTCTTGCACAGGCTCGCTCGCGACAAGGGAAGTCAAATAAGTCAAAAGCAGCGTCATAAATTCCATGTCATTTTTAAAAACAGAATAAGAGACACTCATTGAATTTGTAGCAACATAAGCGAAATATAATGGAGCGAGTGATCATAAGTCGTCGTCTACTAGCACCAGTAATCGATACGGGTTTCGAAGGTCATGCGCCAATTCTGTACCTCAAGCGCTTCGTCTTCATCGTAGTTCTCTTCTTCAGTCCTTCAATAGGAATAGATACACACAACATTGCCTTGGTGGGAATAGCTGCAGTTGCTGCTCACCGCCCTGTATTAAGACATTTCCGGAATCGCGATCCAGTCATAATTGACTAATGCTTTCACCATCAATCTGATTATGAGCATGCTTGAATTCGGGTTGTATTGCTCTAAAGCCTGTTCTTAACCTTAATGAGGTAGACACAGGGGCAATTGTTGTGGCAACAGGCACTGGTTTCTCCCCTACGAGCATTCGAGGATATGTCTCTGTGCAACGACCAGAAATCCACGATTCAGCTTCATATTCGCCTGCTATGGCGAATTCATTGTTTATAAAAACCAGGCCGTTTTCTTCATCAGTTCTGGGCTCGTCGTGCTACTTGTAAAGGCCGTACAATTTTTCATTCTTACACATTTTCCGGATTAATTGAAGATAAGAATTTCGAAAAGTATGTCTCAAGAAACTGGATATGAGATCCAGTGAGGAGATAACAAGGCAAAGGATCCGAAGAAAGCAATCTTTGGTACCGCTCAGAGATGCCCGTCGTTTAAGGACGGCAACTTGATATTGGAAAAGACGTAACCAATGTTTCCCCTGCGCCACATGAAGTCCGAGCAGCGAGGAGCCGAATGCACATACATCCTACAAAGACAGTTGCTTGCAATGGATAAGTCGAGAATCAATAGGGTATCAAGCCATCTACGTCCGGCCCTAGTAAGAGCAGCATGCACAACACATCGTTCTCTATGTAAGACTCCTTTCCGCAGCCTCTGTCCCTATTACTTCTATCCAAGGCGTGCCAGCTTGCAATGCCCAGACTTCTGCCGTTCCAGCCCTACCTTAATGTTACGAGTTTCTCATCTCAGATGCAAAACTCTCAGCACCATGGTGATCAGCTTCCATACCACATTGAGTAGTAGGCCGGCTGCAGCCATGGGGATGAAAACTTGCACCCACTCAAACCATTTTGTGGGTCTGACTTCAGTCTCTATCCAACCAGCACCATTTTGCCCATCTGTACCGATTTCATTATCGGCTGGAAACTGATTGTTCTCAAGGTAGTACTGCAATAGGTCGTCTTTCTCTCTCCACCTTGCTAACAGCCACTCACTAAAAACTTTCTCATCGCCAAGCGGTATGTCCTTGACAGCAAATCTTCGCCAGTACATATTCACGCTCTTCGGAGGGCGACCTTGGAAATAGCTACCACGCAAGGAGAACAGGTCTTGTCCGTACTGGCCGACGGGCACACCTTCATATGCGAGTGTGCAGTCATACATGTAATCGACCGAATCGCGAAGTTCTTGGAGGCAATATGACAAGCCAGTAGATCGAGGCAGAAGCGCATGCCGCATGTCTGGAATCGAATTCTTGTCTGCCCATTTCTTGGATGCAATACGACCGTTGTTTGAAAGATTTGTGCCCTCAGGAAAAATAAGGAGCCACATGGGATTCAGACCTTTGGGATTTGCGCCTGTCATGGCGGCCTCGTGGCGCGTGCTGAGCTTCTTTAGCCGGTATTGGAAACGCTCCTTATCTGTCGCCCACTTGCGAGACAGAAAAATAAAGCCGTAGAACATCATACCGGTGCCAAGGATGGGAATGTACTTGATCGATTCTTTAAGGATGATGTATAGGTGGCCGTGCATGGAAGAAGTGTAGGCTATCCACCAGAGATAGATCCAGTCAGTGTAGATCTGCTAGTTGTCAGTGATCGAGTTCTACTTGAGGATGGATTACGCAGGCGAACTTGGTGATTGGAGATCAAGACCATGCGCTCAGGAAAGTCACATTCAATACGCCCATCCTTGGTCTTGCGAAGCTGTCCTCTTACGCTTGTATCCCCGCTAATCCTCATCTTGACGGGCGCCCACCAATAGGTCATAGTTGTTACTACAACACCGAAATGTTGCTTGGTCATTGCCATCCATGCGTAGAAGAGGTCTCTATTATAGAAGTATAGCGGAGAGCCGATAGCCTGGGTTATGAATATGCTGTATAGCATTAACGGTTACTTTGGAGTTGGCAATAGCTTGTTCGGACGTACGCAATAATGCTTCCGTTGAAGTAGACAGCAAAGGCGCACATGCGCAGGAACTGCATGAATGCGCCATGCTTAACCCTTCCACCCGGGTGATTTGAATGCGCTCTTGTAGCCAGCTTAGGTCGCTCACTTGATACCTTCTCTTCAGTACGTACGGATGTAGGCGGATGCCGCTGCTTCAGCCCCGTATCTATTATCGAGTTGTCCATGGTTGACGTCTATGCCGCGAAAAAGATGGCGAGGTGTGTGGGGTGTATGAGGCAGAGGGGTGTGCGCGTGCCCAGGTACTAATATATGGTAGTGGACGGACGAGGTGTGGACCGAAGGAGGATTACTGTGTACTTGCGGCGGTGAAGAAACAGCGAACGGTAGTAATTATGTAGCCTTGGACCTGTGTACTGCTACTAGCCAAAACTGAATGAAAGTGAGTGAAAGTGACACTGTTAGACCGCCTCTCAGCACCCGTATGATTTCCATCCGCAAGCAAGAGGCTGAAGAAAGAGCGGCCCCGGACCACAGGCTTCCACATTTGTTGCATGTGATCCTCTAGACACTAGACCGTTGATGACATAAAGCGAACGTCGAGCCCCACCATGCAGGGATCTGACCACGCGGGAAGGAAGCTTGAGCTCGCCAAGACCAGACTCTCGGAACTTTTGACGTTTGCGTGTATCTGCGTCATGGCTAGAAGAGTTGCTGTCGCAATGTGAATGTGGTGCAGAGAATGCATATGACAGTTCAGCACCGAGTATTGCCGTGGCGACCCTTCGCCCTTGCGCAATATGGGCGACATTTCTCCACAACACGACCCTGGTTTGAGATCAAGCGCATCTCAGAACTTCCCTCGCGCATCAAGCCATCATACATACAATCGCCCACCAACACGCTGCTCAGCCTACAGTGGCCCTCGCCGCCTCGCAACATTCTTATTACCAAAAAGAAGCGTACACCAAACATCACCGAGTCTGTCATCGAGTTTGCGTCGCACATTCACTCCACTTATCCAGCCATCAATGTGATCTTGGACAACGAATCCGCGAACGAGATACACGAGCAGCTAGACTTTCCTGTCTATGTTTATGATGGCGCTGTGCACGATCTGTCATATAAAACTGACTTGGTCTGCACACTGGGAGGTGACGGCACCTTACTGAGGGCTAGTAGCTTGTTTAGTCACGTCGAAAGCGTGCCTCCTGTATTGAGCTTCGCCATGGGAACCATAGGCTTTCTCGGCGAATGGAAGTTTAAGGAGTACAAGCGTGCATTCAGGGAAATGTATATGAGCGGTGCGCCAGATACCTACTTGACCTTGTCTGACTCTCTTGGCGCACCTCCTCCAGTTCCACCCACATCGCCAGACGACCCCCTCGACAAGCCGCTCTCGTATGCAGATATCCGTGGAAAAGCTATGGGCTTGGGTCGCAGTGCCAGGGTCTTATTGCGCAACCGCCTGAAAGTTGGCATCTTCGCACCAGACGGTACAAGGATTGGTGGTTCAGATGACAATTACGCGCTGAACGAGGTTACTCTGCACCGCGGCTCCAGCCCGCACCTCAAGATTATCGACGTCTACATCAATAACCGCTTTCTCACTGAAGCTGTAGCTGACGGTATGATCATCAGTTCGCCTACAGGTAGCACGGCATACAGTCTCTCCAGTGGAGGCAGCATCGTGCACCCTCTGGTCCCATCTCTACTCCTGACGCCCATCTGCCCACGTTCATTGTCTTTCAGACCGCTCGTTCTACCTGCTGAGACGCCAATTACTCTGCGGTTAGGCGATAAGAACAGGGGCAAACAAGTAGAAGTCAGCATTGACGGCAATACTGTCACAGAAGGTCTTGGATCTGGTATGGAGGTACGTGTCATGGGTGAAGATGTGCGGACCAAGACAGGAGAATGGCATGGTGGTGTCCCCTGCATTGTGCGTGCTACTGCAGGAAGAGAAGACCAGACAGAGGATCATTGGGTTGGCGGGTTGAATGCGCTGTTGAAGTTCAACTACCCATTTGGAGACCAAGATCCTTGAGTAGCGATTATGTGTAGCTCATCATGATGGCTTTGCCGCTACGCGTGTCATGTAGAGTTTTGTGATATTACAGAGGCTCGCATATCATTGTAAAGATGTTTACTTACGATCACGGTATGATGCACTCATGGTGAATAATTTTGGGAAGATCGCTTATAGCTTCGTAGGTCAAGCCGCACTTACATACTATTCTTATGTACAGACACTCTTTCCGGTGTTGCAGTGTTTGTTCTTGCCACACATATACACGTCTCTTTTTACAGTAATTGCAACAGCTTGAAGCATGCAGCAAGTGCCCTCTAGTGGCTACGGATCAAAACAATATTCTCGTCTCAGTGTCTGTCTCTTCCCAGCTTCACGCATCAACCCACTACCACATTGGGCGTTACGCAGCATCCATTCACTCTTCTTTTATTGCAATCATGCATTCCTGCATCACTACTCTTCTCTTCACCCTTGCGGCTTTTTCATCAGCGTTAGCCCTTACTCCCTTGGAGGAAACCTCGACGCTTGCACCTCCAACTTCTCCTATACTCACACAAGTTCCAACTTGTTTTGCTCGATACTCAAATTACTGGGATGCGTCAAAAAACTATATCTATTTCAATTCGCCTAACGAAACCCACTTCAACCTCACCATTACTACCAAGTACATGAAGTTCTATCCCAGAACTCTTGCCCAATGGCTCAAAGTGAATGGCTTCCAAGTCGTCAACCCATCCACCATACCTGATTCGGAGCTCTGCGGTTGGCACAGCGCTGAGTCCGTCATAATTGATGGTAGGGTTCGCGGTACCATTGGCTTTAAGTACACTCGCCTCTACCCTAACATTGGCACTACCACCACTGGCAACTCTTCGTTGCAGGCCAATGTTCCCGGGCATTATATCCTGGCCGACACGAATACGAGGCCCAGCGATGAGACCATTCGCAGAGTCAAGGCTATACTGCGTGACAACTCGCCTGACGCTGATGTTTACTACTTCATGACCCTCATGCTAGGCACAGCATGCGGTACGCTGGGGTTTGCGATCGTCTTTTACGGTCTAGTGATTTATGGTGAGCTACGGCGAAGGGCGCAAAATGTCCCCAGAGATTCGGAGGATATCGAACTCGATCAGATCAAAGTACACAATCTGTCAGGATCCGGCATGCAACGGATGAGCACAGATGATGGCACTGACGGACCTAAATTCGAGATTGAAATTATAAGAAGCAACAGGCCAAACTCGACGGCGAGATCTACTACGAGCAACATTGCCGATCCACCGCCGATCTACTCTGTCAATAGCACTGGGCGCTAGATTTTCGTGGTGACGGCAGGGACGCAACTATAAATTGGAGGTCGTTGATGTTACTGTGTTTTGGCCTGTGATTTTCGTCCGGCTTCTCGTCATCTCATTTGTCAGTGTTGAGGTTCCGCATTTTTGCTCTTGGTGTATTGGATCTTGTTTGTCTTGGGGTTTTGCAGTTGACCCATATTTTGTCGTTGCTTCTGCACTTCTTGATACCCTCTCGGTTATATATATCTCTTCTCGTCTATTATTATCAACTACTGTTGGAATACTCTTCTGGTGAAATTCGTTCAAATTTAATACCGATGACTTCGGACATGTCATTGAAAGGCGGGCTTATTCCTATGAATTTGTGGCGAGACCATATTTGAATTGTGGGGTCCAACGGGTTAAGATTACGTATATCGATGATTTTGATGGCTAAAATCCTGGTCGATTGAGGTGGATGGTCTAGTATAAAAACATTCAATATCCAAGCAAAGAGATATGAAGGCCGTCGAACTTGTTTGTATTCATTTGGCATTCAAAAACTGGCTCAATGCTAATATGGCTAACTAGTCCTTTCCCTTCGATATCGTATCTCCCTATCACCAAAACGTCAAAGATCTAACAAAACATGACAGCACATGTGTCCGTGACCCGCGCCTTACGCCGTTTGCCACTTGCCCTGGGTATTGGTGATTTGCTTTATGTCTCGGCTGCCGAGAACAGAAACGCCATGCAACAGAGTAGGTGATTGGTAGCGCCCGTTGAGAGACTGAAAAGGATAACGGAAAAACGCGGGTATTATACAAGTTGAGAAAGCCACTAGACTAAAGATGGACGCGCATAGTGTCGTTGCTGCCGAAAGCCTTTCCGCAATTGGGACATTTTCGTGCTCGGTTGGTGAGGCGATCCTGGACGCAGTCGTGACAGAATAGGTGGCCGCATGTTTTGATGCAGGTATTCTTGACTCTGCTTTTGCATATCTGGCATTGCAACATGGACTCCATAAGTGCCATATCAGAACTTTGTTCACTCTTGCTCTTCTTTTTCCAGACCTGAATCTGTTCCTTCAAACCGTCGACCTGAGCAGCGAGACCATCGCGCTCGGTGCAGGCTTCGCGCTGGGTATGTCTCGCAGCGAGATAGGCAGCGTCCTTCGTTTCTACGATCTTCTTGAGTTCGGCGATCTGGCTGATGTGTCCTTCCGATATTATCGCGTTCTCATTGACCTTTTGCTGGAGTTGGCGATGCTGTGCGGAGAGGTCATCCATCTGAGACCGCATTTCCGCCGTCTGTTTTTCGAGCTTGTCGACTAGTGAACGACTGAGCGAGTCTGCCTCTTTCAACTGCGACACAATTTCCGTCGACTTTGTCGCTTGCAACCGAAGGACACGGATCTGTTGCTCCATTTCTCCTTTAGCCTTCATTGCCGCAAAAAACTTCTGGTCTGCCTTCGCCTTATCTGCATTAGCTTTTGCAATGTTCTCCTCCCAAGTGGCAATATCCGCAATCTTTTTTCCTGCAATTGCTTGCGCTTTCTTCCAAGCAGCTTCCATGGCTGGCAGTTCGCGACTCAGGAGCTTGTGTTGGTTTTCTAAATTTGCAATCTTACTGCGCAATTGCTCTGGTGTCGAATCGTCGGTTTCCATAGGTTCTCCAGTTTGGCGTTCCGCAATTTGCAGTCTTAGCCGTTCGCATTCAGACTCCAAAGCTGCGATGCGACTCTCACAAGCGCTAACAAGCTCTTTCGACTGGCTGTTTGATGCTTCGCTATCCTTGTGACTTGTTTCAAGGATGTGATTCTTCGCGACTAGTTCATCGCGAGCATTTCGGATACGCGCAAGGTTAGCCTCCGCCTGTGATACTGCGCTTTCTGACTCTGCCAATGATGAACGTGATTCGTCATCGATCTTTATCCGGTAAGCCGTTCGCTCGGCCTGGTACTTTTGCGCCTCTTCCCGTAGTTGAATGTTCGTCGCTTCCAAGTGATTGATTCTTTTGATCACGTCCTCATGCTGAGATTTCAATGCTTTAAAAAGATCTGTTTTAGCATAATCGTCATCGGATAGACCCGCTAACTTGACCTTTAGTGCCGACAATTCCTCGGTCAGCTTTTTGTTCTCCTTTTCGACATCTTCGAGCTGTGCTTTCCGTTTCGATGCTTCGGCTACAGCTCGGCTTCGTGCAGTTTCCAGCTCCTCGCTCACGGCGGGTTCCGGAGTCGTGCCATTGGTGGCCTCCTTTTTCACACCTGTTGATGAACTCTCCTCCTTCACTGCAGTTGCCACTGCTGATTGCTCTAGTTTCTGTACCTGTTGACTCTTGATCCTGTCAATCTTCTTCTCGGCAACCAAATATCGATGGGTAGCTGTATCCAATCGATCAGAAAGTTGCTCCTTTTCTGTCATGATTTTTTGAGATTGCACAACATGTTCTTTCTGAGCAGCTAGCAACTTCGACAGTTGTTGCTGAAGGTCTGCAACATCTGGACTCTGGGGTGGATACTTGGCGAAGAGTCCAGAAAGTGATGATAAGATAGTTTCCTTCCGTTTCGATAGGTGTTTCCTGAAAGATTCGCTGTCCTCAAAAAGAAGGGCATTAGGTACCGGTTGAGATGAAGATTCACCTGACAGCCTTTCTCCGCTCAGGATTTTGATCTCATCAACAAGCTGGCAAGAGTCAGCCCTGATATAGTCAGCCCATCCGGTGTGTACTGACCTGATCAAACCACGCATCAATTGTCCGCAGCTCTTCATCATGATATTTTGAACGACTTTCGACTTCATTGAGTTGAGCTTCAATAGTGGCCTTTTCTCGTTTATATTCGCGCATCTGCCGCAGAATGGCATCTTTCTGGTAGGCCTGCACATCAATGCAGTATTAGCGTGGATATTCGAGGGCTGCCGAGGCAGTTTATGCGAGCGCGGATCGGGGGGCGAACCTCGATATCATCTTTCCATGGCATGTCAGCGTCTGGATGCGAGCGAGCACCGTTGACGGTCACAGCTTGCCTCTTAGCGGGAGGGGCAGGATCGTCGTGCCCGCTAGGCCTCTTTCGGTCCTCCATCTTGACGGCGTCAAGCGATGGGGGTGCGATAGTTCTGGCTTCGAGCCTCATCGGACAGGCGACCGAATAGTGAAAGTAGCGCAGGTGACGAGCGCAACAATCAGTTCATTAAGGTGAGATGAACGAGCGGAATGATGACGGATAGCGGATGGCGGAGGCGGCAAGAAAGAGAGAAAGAAGGCGAGGTGTCGTGTGAGCCCGGGTGATGTGAGAGGAGGTGTTGAGTGGCCTTGGAAGACAAAACGAAGAGAGCCGCCAAGGCTACAAACACGCTAAAGCAAACATAGTAAGGTTCGCTTGTCAAAAGTGGGTCTATGAATGAACGCGACTCTGCGCGCAAACGCTCAAGCCTTCATTCTTCCCCGCCAACACTCAGATGTCGACATAGCAATAAAAAGCTGCATTTAGCAGCAAACTGCGATCATGTCAGAGGACAATTTGACTCAAAAGCCGGCTCAGGGAGCCGACAAGACACAGGCACCTGCGACATTTAGTTCTTTCATCAATAAGAATACTTCGGGCAAGAAGTTCGCTCCCAAGGCGGCACGAAGACGACCAGGTGCTGTAACAGCATCTACACCAAAACCCCCTACTGCTCAGCCCAAGATTTCTCAGGCTGAACCTCAAACCTCCCAATCCGAACCCCAGCCTTCGAACGTCCCTGCCGTCGTACCTACAGTCACTGCACAACTACCCACACCGGTATCCACCCAGGAGCCCACCACTCAAATCACCGCACCGCAAATCACACCACCGAAGACCACACCCTCTGGCATTGTTGCCACGGCTGTCTTGGAGACGCCTTCTACAACAGTTGCACTTGAACCTTCTCCTACACCCACACCCACAGTTGAACACTTGCAGTCAACCCAAGAAGCCCAAGATGTCCCACAGCCCCCAGCGAGGCAGGTGGAAATTTCCCAACCTGTTGAAGATGTTGAAGGTGGAAGGTCTGCTAAGAGGAGGCGAATCGAGTCACCGTCGGGGCACGGCACACCAATGGTTCCAGTAGCAATTATGTTCCCATCACACGATACGCAGGCTGGCGAAATGATACCACAGCAGTCTGTTACACAAACGGAAGGAGATCCTGCATCGGTTGCTGAGTCCAGAGAGTCTGGCACGAGCACTGGGGCAACGCCATCCCCGGAAACTGGAGCACCAACACAACAGAAGCGGAAGAAAGAGTTGCCATGGACGGCCGTCAACCAATCACAGGGAGAGAAGGGGGACTTCGGTGAAGCTCTTGCGTCGCCTACAAAGAAAAAGCGTGCACCGCCTAAATCTCGTGGCAAGAAGAAAGTAGTGAATGATGAGGGAATGCCACAACAGGAGAATGACAACGGAGAAGAGGTGGAATCCACACAAAATCTCCCAAGCGAAAAGGCAAAGGGAAAACGAAGGGCAGATGCTGATGAAGCACGTGAGGATGGCGAGCCTGTTGAACCCACAGTGAAGAAGCCTCGGAAGCCTAGGAAGGACAAGGGGAAGCAGAGGCAAGAGAATGGTGAACCAATTGACAAGGAACTTGGTCAGGAAGGCGAAGCAAATGCAAAATCTAAACGCAAGCCACGTGCGACGAAGGGGAAGAAGGCGACCTCGGTTGAAGGCGACCAGGGCTCAGAAGGACCCAAACGGAGAGGGCGACCACCCCGCGAGGACACTCCCCCTGGCGCAGAAGATCAGCAGATCGACCCAGATATGATGTGCATGGACGATCTTGCATCGCGCAATATCCGCGTAGGCAAGCTCTCCCGACGTGAAACACAAATGCGCAAAATCGACTGGGAAGCCGTCAAAGCGCGCCGTCGCGAAGAAGACGCCCGGCATATCTCCACAAAAGAAACCCAAGCCGCAGTTGACAAGCTTCTTGAATCCGGAGAGGCCGAATCCGTCCCCACCGGTCCCCGCTACCATGTCGTCGACGGTCGCATCGAGTTGATTCAAGACTCTGGCACTATCGACCGCGAACGTGACGCCGATCGCGAGATTGATGCAATGGTCATCACTGAAGAAGACGACCTTACCACGCGTATAACGAGCCGCAGTTTTATGAAGAACAACAAACGCTTCCCTAACGAATTCGTTCTTCCTGGACAGGGAAAGCGGTGGAATCACCAAAGTACGGATTTGTTCTACCAAGGGCTTCGCTCCTTCGGCACCGATTTCCAAATGATAGCGCATATGTTTCCAGGTATGACGCGGCGCTCCATCAAAACGAAGTTCACGCGTGAAGAGCGGGAGAACCCCGAGATAGTGCGTGATTGTTTGCGCGGCAAATCAGAACTTGCTTCGCATTGGGACCATTTCCTGGCGGCGAGTCAGTTGGAAGAAGAGTCTTTCGCCGATGCAGATGCCATCAAACGTGATCTCGAGGAAGAAGAGGCGCGCATGAGAGAGCAAATCAACGAGGCATTGAGGGAAAAGGAAGAGCGCGAGAATCAGAAGAAACTCGCCGGGCTTACGGAAGGGGGTGATGGCGCGGCGGAGAACGATAACGGCAAGGGGAAGAAGAAGAGGAAGCAGAAAGATAAGACAGTCACGTTCCAGGAAGAGGGTGTAGAGATTTTAGGCGAGGTGGACGATGATCCCAACTGGGGTCAGGAATGAACTCGAGGGAGATGAAAAGAATAGATAAGATACCCACATATATTCGTATGCCACGATCGAACCCATACATAAAAGGCAGAGTCTTCTTAACTGTTTGATTTCTCTCTCAGCACGTACTTTGTCGAGCTAACATACTCCTTCCTCGGTCCCTTCACATCGTATCTCACCTCCCACCAAAGCTCGCCCTCATCATCCAAGAATGCCGTCGCGAACCGCCAGCTTGCAGTATAGAGGTCTTCGCCGCACAAGTGCTGTTCCTTGTTTTTGGCAACTAGCACGGCTTCTAGGCCGTCATCGCCTATGTCTTGATAAATGTCCTCATCTCTGTCTTTATTGTTACCCGTTCCCTTCTCTAACAAACCCATCTCAACGAATAGGCCGCCCACACCTGAGCCGTCCGGGCCTATGGAAGAACTTTGGGCTGTATCGTCAAAAAATTTGACGACGATTCGAGGCAAGGAGGCTGGCTCGGTGATGAGCTGGTACACATATTTCTTCCTCGTGGTGAACTTCATTGCCGAATCTGTTGTAAACTCTCCTTCTTCGGTATACAGAAACGTGTGAGGTAGGGATGTTTCACTGAACGTTGCAGTCCCCACAACGGTGCCAGACGGGTGAGATGGAAGCACAGAGCGTAATGTACGTGTGAAAGACCATTTGGTATCTGAGAACCGACCGAAGAGAAAAGAAGCGTCAAACTGTCCGTGACTTCCGTCTTTGTTGTGTCTCACGTACGGCGGTCTACAGAGTGGGCTATTACCAGGATATGTGACAAGGCAAGAATTTGAAGTGCATTCTGAGTGATCTGACAGGGGTGCCAAGCAACATGGTCGAGGTAGAGGATTCCACTTTTCGTCGCATAATGTCGGATTTTTGAATTTGGGAAGTGGTGAGCTTGGCGGCTCAGAAGACATTAATACACTGTTGACACTTTGAAGAGTCGCTCGGCTGGGGTTTAGTGCGGGGTTACTCGTTGTTATCCAGCTTAGCCTTTGCTTTATGAGTAGCTTGTCGATGTCGCGAGCGTGACCCTTCTCGGTGAACATTTGCTTAGCCTTGGTATATCTCGACTCTTGCATGCGGACCTCACCATCTTCATTGACGAACAAACACAGGTAACTAAGTGCCGTGCCTATGGATAGGTCTTTGCCCGTTGGACAGCATATCAGCGTCTTCTTCATCCCTTCGCCGAGAAGGGAAATGGATGCAATTTGGCGCAGAGCAGGAAGCTGGGTGCGGAGATCCCTCGATCCGAGTTTTCCGTTTTGACAAGGGAGGTGCAAGTAGATCCTCACACCTGCATACTTAAGAAGAGCCTGTGGCAAAGGTTCAAGCGTACAGCTTATCACTGTGTCGAATGGTGTGAGGTCGACGTTTTGGCTTGCAGACACGTATAAGGTACTTGTCGGTCTGATCAAAGTTAACATTGCATCAGCCCCCCGATCTTGCTTGACTAGCCCTGCAATCTTTTCAGGAAGATCACTTTCGTTCGTGCGTAGTAACTCATCTCTGTTGCTCCAAAACAACGATGGCGTGAGCCCATGTGACCAAGCTTCATGGTCGTCTGCAGCACCTTGTACGTAGCCGCCTTCTGATGCCTCGGCACCCTGAATGCGACGAGATGCAGTGCAAAGAATAACAGGGTGAAAATCCGAGAAGTCTGGTTTAGTGTGTGGAAGTGTTGAGGTTTGGGTCACCCAAATCGGTCGAAGAGGCTTTTTCAGTTTGGCTCGTAATGCTGGGATGTTGGGTCTGCAGATGTCCTAGAGTTGCCGTAAGCTAGGAGTGCTTCGTCTTGGGGTCAATAAGACAAAGGGTCGTACCAAGAATTGCTGCACGAAGCCATTGATTCTCTTCTCCATTTGGATATGTTCACTATCCGACACGGCAGTAGGAGGAGTGAAGAGGTCCAAATCCTGACAACCACTCAATTCCTCACAGAAGACTGCTCTATTGACAACGCAACACCAAATCGGTACTGTTTTACTAAGAGCATCAGGCATGCTCTTTCCTCTTCTTGTCGAGTCCACAATCACACAGCCTCCTCGTTGGCTTAATACGTCCAAAAGCTGCAAGTTAAGCCTTCTGAGACTAAACGCCCACTCTCCCATATGACCGTCCGTGCTCTTGAAATATACACTTGATTCCTTGAGCTCCAAGGGTATGTACCAACTTCCACAACGTTCATTCGCCACAAGTGGAAGGCCATAGGATACGGCTACGCGAGTGACGAATTCACTGTCCTTGGTAATTGAACTAAGCCGGTTGGTGATTGACAATGCCGAGCGCTTTAGTGAGGAGAGAGTACTGGAGATATTTGGTGTATTGGACAGGTGCGGAAAAATGATGTCTGATTGGTTGAGTGGTTGAGACATATTTGCACACTGTACCACCGAACCAACTAGTCGCGAGGGGTTGAAAGGAAATTTTAGTAATCCAGACTTAAGAAGTTGAGATTGCGTCTTTTGTGCGGCCCGAGGATATGTGTCTCCTCGTCACCATAGCTGTATCCAAGAAAATGGCACTGGAGTGATTATGACTTGAAGGAAACTAGGATGAAAATGGACTAGTGCAACGCGAAACTTGCTAGTGGAGAGGAGCATCAACGAACTGAACTGGATTGGATTGGATTTACATTTAACGTCCTATCTGAGTCCTAGACTATATAAAGACGAGAAACGCAAATTGAATCTCTGGTAATAAAGGAGGTTGCGTCAAATGAGGGTGGTTCCTATACTAGTACAAGAGGTAATGTGGGTTGAGACCCGAGGGCCGATGCAATGCAAGCAAAGCAAAAGGCAGAGGCAATTGTGAAATGAAGAAAGTGTCAGCCCAGTCCTCTATTCTATCCTCCAAAAGCTCGGTGTTGCAAGGCCTTGCTGGCTGCCTGTAATTGAGTTGTTGTCAAGTCACAGAGACTGACGTCGTTCGGTATGACTGGAACTGCGTGCAGTTCAAGTGGTTGTATTATGGTGAAGAGCCGGTGCTCTGGCGAATCGATGGTGGCTCTGGGTGAGAAGAAGTCTTTTTCGTATTGGGCATGGCAGTGCCCTTGTGTTCAGAAGACAGGAGTAGCGGGTTTCCTGTTTTGGTGTATGTCGAGGTGTTAAGATGAAAACTGTGCGCTGTCTCACCACAGGCAATGTCCAGCATCTCCAGCATCGACACAATGTCCCTGCGTTGGCTCTGAGCTCTCAAAGAGTCAGGTTCCCAGGCTTCGCCACGTGGAGGTGCAGAGTCCGATTTCGAAGCTCTAACGCACTGAATTCATAATACTCAGTAGCAATAATAATATGACACTTTTTTTCGATACATTGATCTCAATGAGTTCAATGTATCGACTTAATGGCTTTGTCTAATTTTGTTTGACTAAAGAGACTGGCGCCACGTAGCCCTTCCGTGCGCTCACGAAATAGTTGACTGTAGCTAAGATCGCTAAGGCCCCGAACATCAAAGCCGCCCAATTCATATCGACAGCTGTTGGATCAGGGGTCATGGGAAAAAAGGAGAAGATGAAGGCGACTAAGAGGAAGGCAAGAGCCAAGTCGTTCACAATGGCACCCCATTTGCCCAAGCTCCAGCGACGGGCTAGGAGAGGTTCGCCTCGTAGGCGCTTCAGCCTGACACATCCAATTGAAATAATGTACGAAAATATCAACGCAGCATTCGAGACGGACACAATGGCGTTAAGAGTGACATCTGAGCCGAAGTTGATGCATGCAAGCACCAGAGATGTGCCCAGACAGACTAACAATGCGTTCACTGGAATATCCCAACCAGGACGTACGTGCTCGATCCATAACGAGAAAGGGAGACCTCTGTCGCGGGCAAAAGCCCAAATCTGCCGTGATGAGGCAGCTGTGACCGACACAGCGGCGAAGAAGACCAGTATGACCAGTATCGTGCCCATGACGATAGTGCCTGCCACAGAACCAGTGGCATTATATACCGCTTGCAGCACTGGGACGCCAGTAGATGATTCCAAAACCGAATCGAGAGCTCCGCCGCAAAATACGAAGGTGATCATCATGATGATGCCGAAGATGCCATTGAAAAAGACGGCCCACATCATAGCCTTGGGCAGTACAACTGAGGCATCTTTGAGTTCCTCGGACATGTGAGCTCCGGCGTCAGGTCCAATGAAACACCATAGCGGCGTGGAAAGCCCCACAAGAGCAGATACACCGAGGGAGCCCCATCCCCCTCCATCATAGAATGTCGTAAAGACCTCACCGGCGGTTGATTGCTCGGCCATCGTCCAGAACAGTATCAGGAACGCGAAGAACGCGAACACATGCAGGACCAGCACAATACCTTCAGCCAGTGGCAGATGTTGTGCCAGGAAAATGTTGAAGCCAACCATGAGGAAAAGCCACAGCATCATGATTAGAGTGAAATGCCACAATTTGCCGATCTGAGCTTCAGGGTTGAGTAGCAGTATCATGCCAATGACGAGGGATGATAACATCTGGGCACAGGCGGGAATGCCAGAAACCCAACCAACACCTGCGCTCCAGCCAACAATATATGAGAGACTCTTTTGGAACGAGGGCGGTGCAAACTCTGATACCCAGTGATATTGCCCTCCGGCAGTCGGCGCCCTGTGCATGACTTCAGTATCGTAGGATCTTCAGTTCTCAAAATGACTTACATTGAAGCCATTTCTGCAAGAGATGCGATCATGGCCATGACGAAAAGCCACGTAATGACTGTCATCCATATAACACCCGCCATGCCGCCATTGAATAGACCGAAGTAAGCTGATCTTGTGGAGGTTTACCGTCAGTTCTTTCCTTATGTGGTTTATGTTCAATCTGAACCTACAAGAGGGCACTTTCCCAAGTCGATTGAAGAACGACAACAAATCCGATAATAGAGATGAGGCGGAAGTTCCGCTATCATAGATGTCAGCAGAGTACAGACGAAGCAGGCAAAGACTGAGCTCACTCGCAGCTCCTGCTTCTTGCCCATTCTATGCATGTCTTGCGCATCATGTGAGGTACCCTCAAGAGCATCGTCATGAATTCTGTCGACTCTGGTATGTCTCATGTCATACTCTTCCACCAAGCCGGAAGGTTTACACTCATTAAACATTGCCATCATGTAAAGAGAATGGGTTCAAGGCAGTTGATGCTCTGCAGGGGCAGAGCACAATGGATGTTGTTGGTTAAGAAAAAGAATAAGGATACTGGTTAAGCAAACTTAATCTTGATATCTGCAGTGCAGTATCTTAGCCGTGATTGAATGCCCGCCGCAGCACGGCATCTGGCCTTAAGGGGAGGCGTATTTTAATGAAGTGACGTACGTTCGGGTCAAAACCATTAACGTCAAATCAAATGCGAGGAAACAAAGGTCGTGTAACCAATGACCGCTCGGATGAGATAGTGAGCTTTGCGCTCCTCTCATGCGGATAGGTTGCAATAAGGATAGTACAGCATCCACAAGGCGCATCTGGGCTTGCATAGATTATCCATGTGTGTTCATCTCTTTACTCTATGAGGATGCGACCAGTGTCGCGGACTTTAACAGCTTGAGATAGCCGCCAAACTTGAAGACATCGGCATGATTACTCTGCGTATACTGGATACTTTGGACGACAAGAATTTCAGGCTTGGTATTGTAAAATCTTTCTGAGATTTGTATATAGTAGATTCTCAAGGTACGCCGCATGCATGCAGTGGCTTCAAGCCTTCTCTTAACTAGATGGGGTGGACCGTAGCGCGCCGCGCCCTGTGAACGTCCCGTCTTCAAACATCTCGCTTCTACCGCCCCTCCAATTACCTCCCGCATCGTGATGAACAAGGCTACTACTTCCGAGATTGGGGCCCTTCGGACCAAAGCAAGAACCCAAAGACAAAGGCGTTGTTACCTACTAAACGGTTACGCCAGTTGATAAGGGAAGCCCAAGCTTCAACTGCGCTTGCCTAGGTCATTAGCCACGACGTACGATCACATGTTTGGCATGCAAAAGTTTGTAGAAGCGGTCGAGATATCCGATTGATTATTGATAGGTTGACTAAAATTATGGCACGATGACACAGGGACAGGGTGAAAGCGCGGTAGGTCCAATCACAAGACGGCATGATTGCCATACAAACCTCTCACAACATCGGGTGGCAACAACACCTGCCGAACCAGTTGAGCAGAAAGGCGAGATTCTGTAATCGGCTGATTTCTCTGCATTGACGTCGTGGCGCAAGGCAGGAATGTCAGCCAGCTCGAAACTATCGGATAGAGCAACATACTGCTCTCCGCACACAGCATGCGTGGCTACTACTGGCTGAAACTAGTGCATAAGAGCTTCACGCAGAAATGAATTGGTTCGCCTTCTGCGCTAGAGAGCAAATTGCTTCTGTCGTGCTTCCTACAGAAGCTTGGCCTCATCGGACTTCTGCGGCTCCTTGATAGTGGTCGTAGAAGGCATTCCGTTATCTTGGGGCTCAGAACAATTTCTACAAAAACCATGTCTGAAAAAACTGACCATGTGGTTCACCGTGCAGGCTACAGTAAAGGGCTGGAGCTAACATTATCAATGTGTGCATGCTACACGCTGTGTGTGCTCACCCTGCGACTGTTCATTCGGTGGAAAGCGTTTAACATTGACGATTTTCTTGTCTCATTTTCCACGGTGGGTTCAATCTCCAAACACCTCTCGAATGCGTCAATTTCTCCAAAAGGCATTGTCTAATTTGTGGATTTGGTTAGGCTTTGGCATTTGTCTTCTTCGGTTCCAATTATGCTTCGAGCGCTGCAGGACTGGGCCGCCCTTACGACACTTTACGTACACAGCAAGAGAGTATCGAGAAACTCAACGTGTTGGCTCTAGTTAGTAATCTGTCATGGATAACAGCGCTGTGTCTTTCGAAGCTGGCTATTGTTTCGATGCTGTTACGCACGACACAGATGGCTTTTCACCAAAGACTTCAGTACTTTGTTGGGGCGTTGGTCTCTGCACAATGCATTGTTTCGATTATTCTCATGGTCGCTGGATGCACCAACTTTGAAAGTCTTTCCTGGAACTTTCAGGCAAATGAAACAGCATGTCCCAGCCAGGATCTTAGATGGCGAGTCATCACCGGCCTGGACATTGCAACCGAAGCAGCTATCTTGATATTGCCTCTTCAGCTAGTCTGGAAATTGCGAATGTCTCTCAAGAATAAGCTCATTGTCATCGTAGCGTTCTGGCTTCGTATCCCGTAAGTCATACCTCCCCCCCCCCCCCCCCTTCCTCCAATTTTACTTGGTAGCTGGTGTGTGCTGATGCGACTTACGCAGCACAATTATTTTCACCGTCTTCCGCAATGAGGAGATAAATAGCCTGGGCTCGGCTACAGATGTTTCCCTTGCGGCAGCGATGGTGGTTATTTGGCAAGCGATAGAGATGTCGTACTCCATCGCTGCAGCCACTATTGCAGCTCTGAAGCGGTTGACTGAAAGTCTTAATACAGGCTTTGGTCACGGCGAGCTCATGCGTGTGCATGGACGTTCACAAAGCTATAATCTGTCCGACCGCAGTAAATCACTCAAGGATTCGAGGGGATCGAAGCCCTCCATCAGCGTAAATACGGCAACAGAAAATGTTTACAGTGCAACATTAAAAGATGACAAACTTCAGCAGCTGAAGCTAAGACCTGAAGGGTCGCAAAACAATGTAATAGTGTCTTCGCCACCGAAGCGTTTGGTCGTTGGAGAGAGGCCAGTTCAAAGTACGGCCCTGGGAGACAAGAACATCAGGTATGATGTGCAGTACTCAGTTCATTACGACGAAGATCCTTTGGTTTCGAGAGAAAATCACCAAAAATGATGATTACAAGACTTGTTTGGTTCAAAATCGTTTCCAGTTGGGTTTGATGCTCACTTCTGTGACACACGTTTGAGCACCGATTATCAAACCTGCGAATATTGCAAGAGTTACTTCAATATAATGCATGAGGGGTGTAGTTGAAGTTGTCACAGCACTCCATTCATTGGCATAGCAGATGCACCATGTAAAGAAAGTCTCCCAATAGGCTTGCAAAGTGACCTTCCACCATCTCGCCTCCCGAAGGGCATATAGGACGTGCTAAGCTATGGAATTACAGTGCTAACACACTGCCTTAGAAAGCGTTTCTTGCCTGCGCGGGTATTGCTACCATTTGAAGCTACAGCTCCCTTTCCGCTTAGGGAGACTAGCAGTTTAGATACATCGGATAGGAGTTGATGTCGTTCCCGTATATTCTGAGGCATTCCGATGCCGTGTAAATGAGTGTAGATAGAGGAGGAAAATTATAAAAAGGGAAAGAGAGAAGGTTTTGAATTTGCTGTCAGATCCGTTACCACCGAGCACCCAAATATCACCCAGTGTGTTTAGAATGCTTGGCAGATTTCGTGCAGGAATGCTACTTTGGGCACACCTCGGTGTAGTACTTTGTGAGCTGGATGAAGGCTTCAAAGGCCTCTAGATCCTTGATCAGTACTGTCAAGTATGCCAGGCCATCCTTCCGGGTAGATGGAGGTATAGGTGGCCGTAGAGGCCATCGGGCATAGGTCCCTAGGGTCCTGCGGCACAGTACGAGGTGCTCTGGTGTCTTATCCAGCCCGCATGATCAGGTTGTGTTCGCATGTGTGTGCTGGAACTTTCGGTGGTACCATGCGAAGTCCATGCATGGACCGTGTCAATCAGTCTTGTTCAATCATTTGCTCCAGAAATCGATGCTTAGACTACAAAAGCTCACCACACCTCGCATAAAGTTTCTTTCAGTGAAAAACATCAAATTGTTGATACATGGAAAGGTTGAATTGCCCTGCCATAAAACGGGATCCATATAAGAGCGAATCAACCTCAACCCAAGCAATTCCGAGGCCCCGTATGAACACAAATATGTCATCATTTCTTTGTTACGTCGCACACATACCAGACCTATCCTCCCCACCTCGAAGACCGAAATTCCACTCTAGCACCGGTGAAAGTTGTGCTTCTACAATTTCTGGCTCGCTGAAATCGATACCCATCGTTTCTTCAAATACTCAATTCATAGCACATTGTGAATCATTAGGCATCCTTTTAAGATATTAGACTTTGTAACTTCCGAGTCAAAGCATCGAGTTGCTGAGTAAAATCTGCTTCCACGCGGTTTGTGGCTTTTCTTAATTACTGAGGAACATATAATGAGATGTCGCGTCTTTTCTTGCCAAACGAATTGTAAGTGACCCCTTTGACTTAATCTTTCAGATTGGTGCTAAACATAGCCCGATGCCATACCCTCGTGACAGCTTCAAGAGAGGGTTTCGGAAGGCTGGAGAAATTTTGATGTCTTTCTTATTCGTATAAGATTTACAGGTAAGACTACATCGCTATATTAGCTTGCTCCTAAAAATTTCACGACCATGTGTTCAGTCTGATCGCCGCTTACGATTTCTCTGCGCTGAACGCAATTGTCCCAAGGCCACCTCTCCATCGCAGTTACGCCCTTGACAAATCTACTCGATTACAGCATCGCAGCCCGTTACTCACTTACGAAGAGTTCTGGAGAAGGACAAGGTGTTGTGATGTAAGGACCAATGTTCTATTTTCTTTCGCTATCAGGCATGTATCCAAAAGTAAGGTGGTTTTGGCCGTACGATTTTGACTATTTAGAATGAATGTAAGGTTATCTATACTGACCAGCGTATCAGGATACTTTTCGACCAGCACTGTCTTTCTAGTCTCCATCAACTGCACCTGCAGCTCTTCAGCCTCCTTCCACCGCCCTTGGGCCAAGTACGTCGACGCCAGGTCCGCCATACTGACCAGAGTGTCAGGGTGTCCTTCACCCAGCACTGTCTTTCTCATCTCAATTACGTGCACACCCAGCTTTCCAGCCTCTTTCCACCACCCTTGGCTCCTCCACGTCGACGCCAGGTTAGCCATGCTGGCAGTGTGTCAGAATGCTTACCGCCTAGCACTCTCTTACTTGTCTGCACCACCTGCACCTCCAGCTCTTCGGCCTCTTTCCACCGCCCTTCTTCATAGTAAATTGTGCTGACTACATGTTGTGCAAACGCTTTGTACCTATTTCCCACCCCTAGACGGCCCAATACGAACTCTTCATTGTCGGGATATGTGAAACTAGTTCTCTTCGAAACCGAGGTCTATTTCTTTTCTGGACCAGTTGGGTGCATGCCGCTAACATAGTTATCAAACACCACTTCTCCCATGGCTGCTCCTCCTCGTACTTCATCGCTCGCCATTTTACTAATCTGTGCATTGAACCCCCAGGCCACTTTCCCCCAGTTCGTTGCAACAAACTGTACTTGATGAGTCGATTTCGCGTCTGTTCGTAGCAATGGTCATGCCCTTCCTCCGGACTTACTCTAGGCGCATTGCTAAGCCAGCTCGGTAGCTCTACTGATCCATCACAACCATACAGCTCTTTATGAGTCTCAAATATCTTTGTGCTAGCTAGCCGTAACAGCTCGTTTTGCACAACTGCACCACTGAATTGAGCCAAGAAAGAAAGCTAGGAACTTGCTGGCAGATCAGAAGAAGGATTCTCGAGCTTCTCCAATTCTTCAATCTTCTTGATCGTCGTGTCCCACACCGTCCATGCCGTCTTCTCGCTTGGCAAGAGCCCGCGGAAGCCTTCATGCCTCAGTAGGTTGTCTTTGTGGCGAGCGTACTTTTGCAGGTATAGTTGTAGTTCTTGCCGGTGGTTCGTGCCATCGCTAATGTACGCCTCAGCGAGGTCAATGGCAAGCGCTAAGTATCCAAGCTGCCCTACGACCTTGTCGCAGGCATCCATGATATCTTTTGCTGCTGAATCATGGTTTAGCTTGAGGTGTTGAAGAAGAAGCATCCATGCTTCCAGCTGCTCCATCGTGTCTACGCGCACCGCTTTACAGCCTCCGTCTATCAGCTCTCGTTCTTTACTGTCTTGGCTAGTGATGATGATGCTCCCTTGATCTCCTCTCGGCAATACTTTCTGTTTCCCAAGAAAGATCGTCTGCGTTATCGACCACCACTGGCCAGGCGTCTTCTGTCTCCTTTCGGTTCTCAAGCCCCTAGTGTACCGCTTGTAGGGTTGGCGAGTCCACGATATTGATGCTTTGTGCGTGCTCAGGAAGTATCGGGAGCTGCAGCTCGCTCGCGCATCGCCCGTAGCTCGACAGCACAGACTCTTCATCCTTGGCATCGATCCAGAGAATCGGGCTGTACTCGTCCTTGTACTCTTCAATACACTTCAACGCCAGCTGTGTCTTGCCTGTACCATCTAATCCATAGATAGAAAGTGCTTAAGGGATGCTGGCCTTGTCGTGGCGCACGCGCAGACGTTCAGTGATTGCAGCAGACAGTTTTTGCCGCTCTGTGTAGGTCTCTGTCATGCTGACCGGAACTGAATAAAGTCGCCGTTGCTTCTGTAAAGCTACATGTTCTATTGTTTCAAGCATCTTCGCAACTATCAACCTATAATTCGCATCTTTTGCTCATACTTGTTAAGACCAGAATGATCAACAGGAAGCGGAACACACTCGGAATTGTCGTACGTCGCTGACTGCATGGGAACACACTACGTTTTCTGTTAGCATATGATTGTTGTTGCAGCACCTGCACTCGATCCAGGCTGACATACAGTCTTGCCCCATTTATAGAACCATGTTTCCCAGAACAGCGTTGGCTGCTCCTCGTAGAAGTTTACTATCTTTATATTTTTGTCTCTTCTGGTCACACCCACAAAACGTTTGTGTAGGTCGTACAGAGGAAGGGATTCCAGTATCACGTCTTCCAGGAGAACATGACTTGATCCAAGGGACTACAGAAAGACAGCAGCACGACGGCTCTATGTACTGAAATGTGAACCCCGATGAGGTATGCCTAAGAAGAAAACGGCTCTTGTATGGTCGGATATGTTGGCAAGCCTTGAATCTGATTGAGCCCGCACAAGCGCCTAGGAAGGTTTAGCACTAGTTTGCTTCCATCATTCAATCTCGCAAAAAGAATTTTATAGGCAGATTCTTGCCTAGTGAGAGAGAATTAGCCTACTTTTTTGATAATGGGGCCGTCCTAGCTATGCCTAATAAACAGTAGGCTCTGTGTTTTTTCCTTAAAGAGAAGAGTGTTAACCCCCCAGGTCTAGAGTGACACATTGGGGGTACTCGCCTTTTCTTTTGCCCGGATGGTAGAATTTATGTGTTCTAATAAGCTCTCTGCGAAGCTCTCAAGCCGTGCCTGAACAGCATCTCTATTCCAGTATGAGTCGTAATTGTAGAAGAAGATTCGAGTATCCTTGCGGAATGCCAAAGGGATGTCTTGCGGGAGAAAGTTGCTGATCCAGTTGTGGTCTTTCGGTCCCCATGTCGTGTCGTGGTTCGAGCCGAGGCCGCGCACAAAGACAATGCTTGAGGCCAGTCAGTACGACTTTGGAGTCATTGAGTTGTATAGACTTGCTCGATCCCATCAATGATTGCATGTGTACCAGGTAGGCTGAACTTGTCAGCTCTACCAACACCCAAGGCACTCTGAAATGTCCCTCCCGCTTGAAGGCGTGGCGGTATTCTCTTCGTCAGCTGGCCACAGAGCACGACTGCTGATGCGATTTAGACGCACAGACACAGTACGGTCGTTGGGTCTATTGCTCTGTCTGTTTAGCACCCCTGGGGTCCGCTGATAGCTTTGTATCGCACGACTGGATGAGAGTGTCACAAATGTGGAGGAGATGAGGAAAAGTTTTACATTGTGCCTAGTATCTCAGCTCAACTCTTATCTATGCCGTCACATGGCAAGCTGAGTAACAAGGTTCGGGTCTGACAGCACTTGGCCCGCGACGTTTTGCTTTTATCAACCGGTACTTTGGGTCAGTGTAGCGAGGAAGCAGACGGCTGATTGTGGGATTACTCGGCCGGTCAAGTTGAAGCCGTGATGTGCAGAAGCGGCACAAGGGTAGAATAGCGAAGTGGTAGTACGCTGTTGCGCGTATGGCGACGTGGTGCCATGTATTTCGATACATCGCAGGCTGGACCTAGCCGCAGCGAGAGGGTGACGGCAACTGGGCCTTCTAGATACACCGCTAATCCTGCGTAGGTCTCTGCCCTTGTGTCTTTATGTACCTCTTATTTGATGTTTCATATCGGCAGGTCCTCGAAGAGGAATGCAGTGGCTTGGAGTGGGGTATTTTGTAACAGACCGCTTTTGCACTAGCGAATATCTAGTGACGATGATCCGGAGAGGTTGGCAGAGCTGTTTATTTACATGGTAGACGATATGGAAAACGTCAGTAAATCAAGTGCCTGGGATCGCAAGAAATGGCTGAGCTTATCATACTAGTCCACTGTGCCAAGAGATATGGGTTGTTTCCGAAACACGTTGTGCATTTGGCCATGGCGTCTAATCAAAGTTGGGGCCTAGAAAACTACTAAAAACTTGTGCATGTGCTCGCCAAGTTTTACCCGCTTTTAGCGTCTTCACGAGAAGACATGAGGATGACTACCTCTACAGAACCCCAGAGAAGGAGTTGTTGTGAGATAACTCTCCAGGTAGACATAGCTTGTATAATTATCCCACCTGTAACTTTATTAGGACATGCAGCGCCTTGGTTGTTGCAGCGCAAGAAGTGCAGGTGGTGTGGCTCACATAGTTCTGTGCCAACAAGTGCACAAGGTGTTTAGGAAACAGTAATAAATTGGCCACAGCTAACCGCTACCTGTGGGCAGATTCGTCAACCATCGACTTGCGTCCTCAGCTTCAGCTGCACATCCCACAAAGTGGTGGTTGAATCCAGAATATCAGCCTTTGGGGCTAAACGAATGATTACCCTAGTCCGATCCTACTCTTTGAATCATGCCTAAATGACTGTTGACAACACTGATCGTAACGGAACTCTTAAGCTGGTAGGACTGTTGCTTTACTAGCCATCTTACTCAATAACTTATATGTGTGCTATCCTTGTTTGTATTTTAGGCATGCTGGGTGTTAGCACCAAGTTCGAACAGTGCTAAGTGGCATCTATCTCTTGATTTCCAGTCGCGTTCAAGTCAAGCCCTACCAAAGCTTACAATCGCATCTCATTAAGTCTACTGGAGCCCATGATACATCAAGCTTTTGCCTGTCATTTGATATGGCGTTTTCGGCAATAGCTCTCTGTGGTTTGGAGGGCAATCAAATTCATACTCGCTATCATGGAACAGAATTGGGCTACTTGTAGGGCCCGGGACGCTGTTCCAGTGCGTGAACACTTGACTGACTGTCGATGCTGACGAACCGTGAAACGCAGCTTAGTGCGGCTTGTTCTCTTTCTTGCTTGACTACAGTCCTCAGTCACGATTCTGTTGCTTTCCACTGCTAACTTCAGCAGCATTCCAAAGTGAACAAAAGACCTGCTCTTAACAGCAAGGGCAAGCGCGCCTCGAAAGCAATACATGCTGAGATCGCCTTGGAAGACAGCCGCCGCAGGCTAAACACTGCCAGACTAAACACTGCCAGACCCGAGCCTTGTTACTAAGCTTGCCATGTGACGGCATAGATAAGAGTCGAGCTGAGATGCCGGACACAGCACAGCACCTTCCTCATCTTTTCCACATTGGTGACGCTTTCTTCCAGCCGTGCGATAACAGTTCTTTAGAAAGTGTCCTACAAGGCTGGGTTGAAGCAATTGAAAGGCAGAATTCCGTCTTCAGAAGCCTTCTTGCCCGTATACATACCCTGCATGACTAAGCGTTTCAAGGCTTTGGGCCTGTTTTTTTGTCTGTTTGGTCGTTTTTGATTTAACTTCTACTGGAGTCTGAGACTATATAAGATGATATGAGTAAAGACGCATCTGGTATGCTGGGTTAACAATGCCTCCTGCTGCTGGCCTCCGCTGCATCAAGTTATTTGTGCGAAGAGAAGTCTGGGAACACGCCATCTGCGAAGGGAAAAGATAGAACATCCTTAGTTGAACAGTTGCGCTGCACATAGCGTTCCTCGTGCAGGATCACGTTGGCACCGTAAGACGTCATATTCGCGCACAACTAGTGTTGAGAGATGGAAGGGGCCATTACATGCAGGTGATTCTTGCACTAGCAATAACTTTTCTCTTTCTTGACTTGACACGAACAATCCAGCAAGAATACATGATGCTTCGCGAATGAATGGGCTCAGCATTTTTGTAGAGCAAGTCTTCGTTGATCTGGTACCTACTAAGCGTCAAAGTTGATGACTACTCCTGGTTAGATGTTGGTCAACAGCACGAATTGGCCGACGGAGACCGTTTAATTGCAGACAAAAATGGCACACGTGTTTGTAGTCATGACGTATAGAGGAGAATCGGACGGTGTTTTCTGGTAGTGCAGCAGGTGCAAGTGGGCTTGGAACGGACAGCAGACTTTGGTGTGTGAGGTCTTTCATGGAAAGGACAGTAATTCCTTTATTCTGGAGAGTAGAATGTTGGCATTTCATATGCAATCGATGGTACACTTGAGACTGTTGTGGTGGCTGAGAGGGGTGATGTTGATGGCGAGTGCCCACGGGAGACCGGATTGCTCCTTCTCTGCTCAGAGGAACCCAAGACCTTGGATCGACGTGTTATCAATGTGTTGTGCGTACCTCTATGAAGCAGGGTTCTGTTAGTTTCTTTCCCAGAATGTCTTTTTGGAAAGCCGAGGGGCTGATTGACGCTCTTCGCCACCTTTCAACCTCATCACTACTGTGTGCACTGCTCCATTACACCCTCAAGAGCCATGGTTCGACATTTTTAAGGGCTATCTCCATGTCTCTCGGACCCAAAGACTGTGGCGTTCTTTCCTGACAGGCACATTCAAACTTAATTGATTGATTGAATGCTCTGACCCAATTATACGATTCAAGCTTGTAATTGGGAGTGTACAAGACAAATTCAGGTGTGTGTCTGACATATGGAATGGCTATGCACGAGAAGCAGCAGGAGCAGGAGCAGGAGCAGGAGCAGGAGCAGGAGCAGGAGCAGGAGCAGCAGCAGCAGCAGCAGCCCAGAGTACGTGGAGCGGTGGGAAGCTGCTTGAGGCACGCGTCATCGCTGCCCTGTAGGCAGCAAGAGTGGATGCAACGAACGACTGTCTCCATAACCATATATGGTCAACCTCAGCATCAAATTTCTAGCAGACAAAAGACGTAGAGTAGCTCAAAGTACTGCGGCGAAGACCAATTTGCGAATACCGAACACAGTAGATGGGACAGGAGGATTTGCTTTGAGCTTTCGTAGTCACACGTGCAGAGCGCGTGGAAAGAAAGGACCCAAAAGATCAGGCTGTATGCTATGGGCAGTTTGAGTTTTCGCAACTGTAGATGATTCGAGATACAGTTGTCAGTCAGTTGCACAACACGTGGTTCACTATCAAGCGCACCACTTACTAACACCACAACCACTACACGACTATGCTACTACGTCCATGCCATCACAACGCGATGTGCAACTGGCCTAGGACAGTAAACATAAGTTCTTTTGCTACCTGGGCCACTAACGGGGTTGCCTCAGGGCGTAAAGGAGATATCTGCAGATAGTCTACAGCTTCTCGAAGGACGCTTGATCGGCAGCGCGATAGAACCCTTTCTTGAGGCAAGAGGGCATTTGCTAGCAAAAATCTAGATGAGATAGAGACGAGGACAATCTTGCAACGTATACTTAACCCTGACGTACAACGAGTAGGGGCCACAAGGGCTACAGCGCAAGAAACGGTCAACGATCTATACGCTGCGTGCGGGCAAGAGCCTGCTAGCAAGGACCAGATGGACAGGTTCAGAGCGCGTGGGGATGACGTCGAGCTTTGACACGACCATCTATACAACCGTCAGCGAGCCCTTGACGAACACTCGCGCGTCACAGCGCTCTGGTTTCAGCTTGTAGAGGACGCAAAGGTGGAGTACAACATTCTTGATGAAGGCACACACCTTTGATGACACAGGCCTTTTAATACGTGCAGGCGAGCATCAGCCGATTTTTAAAGACCCTGCGAAGCGAGACAGTTGGGTGAGAATGCAAGCAAGCAGTTGCGGATATGTCACAGTCATCTAGGTCATGATTCAGTCTTGCAGCCAAGAGAAATCGCAGCTCTTTGCAAGGTAATGGAGCAGTGCCGTCGCAGTAAGAAGTGCCTCCCGACAGAGCATGGCCTTACAAGAGATGGCGAAAAGCTTCAACAGCTGAGGAATAGGGTGGTGGCGAGGAGCCAGCCAGACAGTCTGCAAGCGAGTAGGGCGCGCCCGGCGCTGTAACAAGGCTGGCTACAGTGCATGCGTCTGCACTGCAGAAATTGTGTACGCAGACGGTAGAGAAGCCTCTGAGCAATGTCATGATCGATAGCAGTTCTTTGTGTACTGTTGTCGTGCACCAGTACTGGGCGTGTGATAGTTGCCACTTGAGCAGGACGGCGCACTCGGTGGTGAACCACGTGATATTTGCATGTCATCTTGCAGTTTTAATGCGCTCTCAATGCGCTCTCAATGCGCTTTCAATGCGCTTTCAACGGCTGGTGGATTGTGGGGGCGTCGACGCGGGTGTACCCTGTAGCTGTACGTGCCAATGGCAACTGCAAACCAGCATAAAGCTCCACTTGCACTGCAGACACTGATACGATTGATACTCTATGGCCATGACTTCAACAAAGACCTTTACATGTTCTAGTGCTTACAGGTGCAACATCATATTGGGTGGATATCCGCAAACACAAGAGGCTGCACCGCCTCGCAATTGGAAGTTCCAAGGTCTAGTGTTTGGGGACCCTTGGCTGCGCGCATGCAATTTCGGTGCAAGAGACATGTAAAAGACGGCGGATAGGATTCTGCATTCAGCAAAGACACAGCGAATGTCTCAGAATGCTTAGCAAAAATGCCTGCGCTTGTAATTCCTTTTCTTTCGAGTTTGCGCAACTCTAAAATTAAACATTGCCCTTAGCGTTCGGCTGCGTGTTGAACCACCACGGATTCATTGGGCCCGCCGAATGTTGGCAGCAGGGGTCTTGGCTGACCGACAAGGGTCTCGGACAGCGTGCCATCCTTTTCAATCAGTCCTCTTCTCCAACGTTTTAGTGACACCCAGCGCTGACTATTCCTCCCGCCGTGTAGCGCCGTACTCAAGCCTTCGCTCCTTTGCTACCTGTCCTCTGCTTCTGCCCTTCTCTTAGCTAGAGCATGCGTGCATAGCCTCGACGATCTTATCACCAATCGCTCGCTAGCATAACACATCCGCCACAATGGGTACGTTGACCCTGAATGATGCGCAAGGAAACTAAGGGACTGTGTGATCAAAGCACCACAGCACCAGAGGGGCTAAGGGGGACCAGGAGGCCAAGGGACCTCAGAGTCAAGGAATCATGGCATCATGAGACCAACGGACCGAGGAGCCGAAGAGAGTCCTTCACAGGCAACAAACATCTAGCTAACAGCAATGGCAGTAGAGAAGCGCCCGTCGACTGACGGCCTCGTCGACAATGTCGACCCCCGCGAAAGCACCGAGTTCGAGATGGAGGAGCTGCCCACATACGAGAAGCCCGCCGAGCCATCGCCAGTATCCCTCAAGGACAAACTGATAACATGTTTCTGGATCTCAATCAACACGCTGTCGACATTAGGGTTGATTTTTCTGAGTAAACGGTATGCCTGCGGCCAGTCAGGGGATGTTTGGGCCCATGCTGACAGCGTGACAGTGTATTCAGTGATCCTCAGCTCAAGCAGTGCCAGCTCATGGTCGTCATGTGGCATTTCACGGCTACTGGCCTCGTCCTCTTCCTGTCAACCCTCGGCCCTTTCCGCGCCTTCAAGCCCGTCAAACTCAATGTTTGGAGCATGATGCCGGTTTGCGCCTTCTTTGCTGGCTACGTCGTTCTCGGAAACCTAAGTTTGACGTTCAACTCGATCGGTTTCTACCAGTTGTCCAAAGTCATGACGACACCGACCGTCGTCTTGATCAACTTCGTGGTGTTTCGAAAGACGGTCACAAAGTGGATGCTCGCAGCCATCCTTACAACTTGCATCGGTGTCTCCTTTACAATGGGTGGCGAAGTCAAGACTGCGTTCTTCGGTGTAATCATTGCGACCCTCGCTTTCTGTTCCACCGCGCTCTACCAGATCTGGATCGGCAAGAAAATCGAGGACTTCCAGGTTTCACCTCCGCAGCTGCTTCTCAACCAGGCGCCCATCTCCGTGTGCCTGCTCATTCCCTTCGTTCCCTTCTTCGACACAATCCCCAACCTCAGCGCAGTACCAACAGATCTTCTGTGGTCCGTTTGTGCATCTGGAGTCATGGCCTCCATGTACAATTTGTCGCAGTTCTTGATCATTGGCCGTACGTCCGCGCTCACCTTCAACATTGTCAGCCATCTCAAAACCATCCTTATCTTGTCCATTGGCTGGTACAGCGAGGGCAAGATCTTGAGTCCACGTGAGTGGCTTGGTGTATTGCTGGCGCTCGGTGGCGGTTGGGTGTACTCGCACCTAGCGCTGAAGGCGAAGAAGCAGGGCAAATAGACGTCTGGTTACACGATACACCGCGACACACTGCGATGCGCGGCGCAGCACAAGTGGGTAGAGCTTGTTGCACAGCAAGGAGTGCGCATTGGGCGGGGTTTGGGGTTCTATTGCATGGTCTTTCTGCTCTTCTCCTCCACCCTGTCATGGCCTGTTTGAATATGCAATGTACAGCGAATCAGCGGCATTCGGCATTTCTATCATTTTGGTGCCCTTTGATCTCTCATGGCGATATAAGACGACATCTTCTATAGATCGATGCGGTTAGGGGGGTTTGGCGATAACCTGTTCTTTCGTCAGGATCTAGGGCTTGCATTTTCCGGCGATTTGGCGTATCAGCGTCTTTTTGAACATTTCTTACACTTTATGTAATTGCACGGCACCATGTGCCATGCTTCAACGAACAAGTCGAGCTTGAGGATGCCACTGAGTCAAATAACGTTATCATTGAATGTCATTCGCAGTCAGTGCAATGCATCAAACCGTATTCCTCGTTCGCCGGCTGTCTCCGTTTCCAGTCGAAGCCTCGAGGGATCAGCCCTCGCCGTATTACTTCCCTATCAAGTAACTCGATGCAGATCTCGCTACATAGCCGCACCTGCGCGGCAACGCTCAGCCTCAATCACATGGAGCGCACGTCCCGCACTTTGCAGCCTAGTCCAACTTGGGCCTTTCAGTCCCCCTTCCCATAATCCACTAGGGCCCGGTTTCTGTCATCCTCCACAGCCTTCTCGAAATGCGCTAGAACAGGTCATCCGACTTTTTTGTTCAATAGCAATCTGCGGTGCATTGTTGTTGTTCGCAATGATCATCCTTACTGACCGACTATCCGAAATAGGAAGTAAGAATGCATTTAAAACGATGACGTTTGTGACCCGCTGCCGCTGGTTGCCTGAGCATGTAAGAGCTAGCGTAAGGCAGATTGACCTTGATTGAGGCAGTGGAGCGAAACGAAAGGCTTCGGAAGTACTGCGTAGGCGGTCAGCTGCTAGAAATGGGCTAGATGAGCAAGAGTATATGAAGAGTGGCAGGTGCAATGAATTGGAAGCTATCAACACTATCCAAGAATCCTAATCGACCACGACATACAACACCCACAGCATCCCCGCATTCATATCTGCTTTACATCACAACAGCAGCGAAACGTGTATTACTACTGCGCGCAACTCCAACGTCAAAGATCCTAGAAAGAGCATCGTGTCAAGCTCTTGCAACCCACCTTGGGGAAACATTCAAAAGCCGTTTTCAACGCAATACACATCAACATGGGCTGTGGATCCAGCAAACAAGCCTACGACTATCCACCACCCATGCGCCAGACGGGCCGCCGAAAGCGCAGAAATCACCACAATGCATACGGAGGCGACCCAGGTGCCTATGTAGGGGCTGCATCAAACATGGCAGGGGGAGGATGGTTTGGTGGGGGTGATGGTGGGGGTGATGGTGGAGGTGGAAGTGGAGGTGGAGGCGGCGGAGGAGATGGAGGTGGAGGTGGTGGCGGTGGCTGCTAACATGATGTAATGCGGAGATTAAACACATGAACTCATGAGGGTTAGGCGTTGGCTTGTTGATTTGACTTTGATTCTCGTATCGATGATGTATTTGGTATATCCCCGGCTAGATCGTTAAGTACAATTCATAAAAAAAAGAAAAAGAAAACTTCAAGAAAAGAGTGAGGCACGAGTGATCCGGACGACATGTAAATGTGGTGGGCTGATGTAATCGATATACTATGACTTGGAGATGTGATTAGATCCAATGTAGCCTTGAAGCGAATTTGATTTTCTTTTTCATACATACAATCTTTTTCACAGTTCGACTTTGCAACAAATCAGAATGGCTCGTTTCGTGAAGAACCTAGATTTCTGCGTACGGCGTGGTGACAGCGGTTGAGCAACTGCTTGGGGGGGGGGGGGGGGGGGGCTAGGGGGTTTTTATTTGACCCAAACCGGCGGAAATCCAAATAAAACCAAACCATACAACGGCAAAGGTAAGAAAGGAAAAGCAAA
>JALRMI010000211.1:0-36693 GCA_026120165.1 Leptosphaerulina australis
ATGTTGCATAGGGCTATGCATTTTGATTGCAGATCATAAATATAAGGTTCAACTCCTTCGTATCCCTGGACAGCGTATACATAGAATATCTTTGTAGTGTATATATTACTTAAACTGATTATACTGAATCTGTTTCTAAATATGAGATAGCTACATCTTTACTATCTTTACTTTTATTACTATGATCTTTTTATAGTTTAGTAAAACACTGAAAGATAGTTAACTATGGGTAAAGTGTTATACATTTATTAAGACTACTGGTTATCTATATAGTTTACTTTTTTTACTGATTTTTATGGTTATTTTTTGCTAAGTTTTTCATAAACTATCCTTTTTCTTTATGGCTTTAACACAAAGCAGTAACTTTATATGAAATGATAGAAGACCTAAAGAAAAAAAAAAAAAATTTTTATATTTTCTCCGAAAAAGAACTCTCTATCTTATTTAGAAAGACTAACCGGTTAAAACACATTTCTTAGAGGTCTAATCTGCGATTTATTACCATACTATACATATGGTGTTTGTAAAAAGTATAACTGGTACATTATCATTTTATACGAATTAGAGGTATTTATTTTTTTTTTTTATAAATGTTATTAACATCTTTACTTTTAACTCCAATATTAGGTGTAGTTGCCATTTTAGTGAATAGAGAAAATGGAATCTCCTTAACAAACATAAAAGTTATAGCTCTATCCACATCTATCTTAAATTTCTTTATCTCATTAGTAATATTCATTTTATTCGATTTTAGTACAAACCAATTTCAATTTGTACAAGAGTACCATGAAATAAGTTATTTTGATTTTTATTTAGGTGTAGATGGTTTATCTATTTATTTTATTCTATTAACAACAATAATCATGCCTATTTCACTATTATCTAATTGAAATTCTATATCTAAAGATGTAGAATCTTATGTTATTATAATTTTACTATTAGAAACTTTATTATTAGCGGTTTTCTTAGTATTAGATATTTTACTTTTCTATATCTTTTTTGAAAGTATACTACCACCTCTTTTCATATTAATAGGTATATTTGGTTCAGATAATAGAGTTAAAGCTAGTTTTTACTTGTTTTTATATACATTAAGAACAGATATAATTTACTTATATTCTCAGTGTAAAAGAGCCAAATTCCGGAGAAGCCCTAAAGCTCTAATAACTAAGCTTTGTAAGGAAACTTATAGAGTGGCCCCATTAATGTCTGGGGGTACAGTAATATCATTAGAGATTCTTGATATAAATCAAGGAATGGGTGATCGCGGATCTAAATCAGATAGTTTTCTATCTGTAAAAGAGCAACGAGTAGATGGTTCTTCAAAGTCTAGAAATTTAGATTTTGTAAGGTGTACTCTAGTCGCTGGGAAACCAGTTTTAGGCAGAAAAATCCCTTTCCATCCTGATAACTGCAAAGTTGTAGTCGGGCTTTTTTCACAAAGAGCTTTTATACATACAACTAAATCTATAGGAGATAACCTCATTCTAAGCAAACAAGAAAAAAATATATTTGAACATAAATCGGATATAAAGTTAAACCCTTGATTTGTAACGGGGTTTGTAGATGCAGAAGGGTGTTTTGCAATAGGATTATTCGTTAGTAGTAATTACAAGATGGGTTATCAAACTCAAGCAATATTCAAAATTACTTTACATAATAAGGATTTCAATTTATTATATCAGATTAAGGATTATTTTGGTGTAGGAACTATTACGAAACACGGTAGCACTACTTTAGAATATAGAGTTAAATCTTTAAAAGATTTAACTGTAATTTTATCTCATTTTGAAAAATATCCACTTATTAGTCAAAAATGGTCTGATTTCGAACTTTTTAAGTTAGCCATTGCATTACTTAAAAATAAAGAACATTTGACTGAAAAAGGGTTTCATCAAATACTTGCCATAAAGTCTTCTATGAATAAAGGTTTATCTGAGGAATTACAATTAGTTTTTCCTGAAATTTCTTCGGTAAAGAGACCTTTACTTGTAGATAGAAATGTTAAAGATCCTAATTGATTAGCAGGCTTTACTAGTGGTGAAGGGTGTTTTTTGGTTTACATTCGTAATAGTTCTACAACTAAACTAGGAAAATCTATAACTCTGAAATTTAGTATTGCTCAGCACAGTAGAGACACTGAACTTTTGAAAAATTTTATTGCTATCTTTGATTGTGGTAGAATTGAATTAAAGTTAGATAGATCAGCTGTGTATTTTGTAGTGACAAATTTAAAGGATATTACTGATAAAGTAATACCATTTTTTGAAAAATATTCTATTAAAGGTGTTAAATATTCAGATTATGAAGATTTTAAAAAAGTGGCTGTGCTAATAGCTAAAAAAGATCACTTAACTGAAAAAGGTATAGACCAAATTAAGTTAATAAAATCTAATATGAACTTTCAAAGAAATTCTTTTTAAAAAATCACTACTACTAAACGTTATATTTTGCATTAATCACACAAGGATGGATTAAACCGTCTAGTACGGTGTGGATTGAAGTAACCCTAAATTAAAGATAACACTAAAATCCTTAAAAAAAGGATACATTAGTGTACGTGTTAGGTTCTTTATTCCTATTATTATCTATATTAGCAATGTCTTCTATTATGAGTACTACAGATTTCGATACTCTTTTTAAAGGAAATTTCATTTATATAACACAACTTTTCTTATTCTATGGTATTTTTATTGCTTTTGCCGTAAAAACGCCTACTATTTTTTTAAATACATGACTTTTAAAAGCTCACGTTGAATCACCTTTAGGTGGTAGTATTATTTTAGCTGCTATTGTTCTTAAATTAAGTTTATACGGAATACTAAGATTAATCTTACCTATATTACCTAAAGCTTATATGGAATATACTTATATTATTTTCCTAATTGGTGTTATTACTATAGTTTATGCTAGTCTTAGTACGTTAAGAACAATAGATATTAAAGAACTTATAGCCTATAGTTCTGTTTCTCATGCTGCTGTGTATCTTCTAGGTGTATTCAGTAACAGTATACAAGGTATTGAAGGTGCAATTACTTTAGGATTGGCTCATGGATTCGTTTCACCTGGTCTATTTATTTGTGCAGGAGGAGTTCTTTATGACAGATCTCATACAAGAGTAATATCATTCTATAGAGGAGTTACTCAAGTAATGCCACTTTTTGCTATATTGTTCTTCATACTATGTCTTGCTAACTGTGGAGCTCCTCTAACTTTAAACTTCATAGGGGAATTCTTATCACTATATGGGGTATTTGAAAGATCATCACTCTATGGTGTATTTGCTAGTACTTCTATAATATTCTCTGCAGCTTATACTATATATATGTTCCAAAGAATAGCCTTTGGAGGAGCTTACTCAAGAATGTTCACTGTAGTAATGCCAGATCTTACTAAAAGAGAATTTACTATCTTAATGATATTAGTGGTACCTACTGTTGTATTAGGAATCTATCCAGCTTTAATAACAGATGGACTTGCATATTCTGCATCTCTTTTAATATACAATTCTGACATTATTAATAGTGGTTTATCTGTAGTTTCTAGTTAGGTCTTTTCCTTTCTGTACTATAGCTATATCTATTTCTAATCGAATCACATGATAAAGCGATAGAGGGGAAAAGAGATTAATTATATTAATCAACATCTCCAAAAAAAAAAATAATATTTCCATACATGTTTTACTATATATATATATATCTATGATAATTATCCAATTATAAGATTATCTTTATCTCTTGGTATATGTTATATTATTTTTAATTAGCTAATTTTACATTTTATATATATATATAACAATGGGGGGGGGATAAAAGTAAATATTAATTTAAGTAAAGTTCTTTCAAACAAAAAAAAAAATAAATTACCTTCGGCAGTATTTAATACCTTTTTATACAAAAATTATAGGTAATATAAAATGTTTTTTTTATAGGGCTAAAAAAAATCTTTTTTACTATAAAATTTCGTAGTAATGTATATGCCATATAGGTATGCTTATACATGAACTTTACAATTAAAAACTAACAAAAATTAATTTAAAAAACGAAATTTTTTTGGTTTACATTCCTAAGTTCACTTCATTTTACTACATATGTGGCAAAAATTAGAATAACGAACGGTACTGTGAACATTTTATTAAATAAAAAAACAATAAAATATATAAATACATAAATGAGATTATTAAAAAGTCACCCTATTTTAAGATTAGTTAATTCTTACGTAGTTGATGCACCACAACCTTTAAATTTAAGTTACATGTGAAACTTTGGTTCTTTACTAGCCTTTTGTTTAATTATACAAATAGTTACTGGTGTAACATTAGCAATGCATTATAACCCTAGTGTAGCAGAAGCCTTTAATAGTGTTGAGCATATTATGCGTGATGTAAATAATGGATGATTAATACGTTATTTACACAGTAACACTGCTTCAGCATTTTTCTTTATAGTGTACTTACACATAGGTAGAGGTATGTACTATGGATCATATAGAGCACCAAGAACTCTAGTATGAACTATTGGTACTGTTATCTTTATTTTAATGATGGCTAAAGATAAGTGGCCAAATTGAATGTTAATTTCTCATAATAAATGTATCCAATATAACTCATTATCTTATTTCAGTAAATCTAGAACTAAAGCGTTATATAGAATAGGTCCACATAATAAGGAGGTTTTATCTATAATAATATGCGGTATGCTTGGTGACTGGTGAGCAGACAAAATTAAAGGTCAAACATCTCCAAGTGTAAGATTTAGTATTGAGCAAGGAATAAATAATACTGCTTATATTCATAGTCTTACCTTATATTTTTATAAATTAGGTTATTGTTCTAATATCACTCCTAATCTTGTAAAGAAATCTGATAAAGATAGTGCAATAGAGTTGGAAGATAGGTTTAATTACAGATTAACTCTATATACTTTTACTTCATTATTGTGAATTTATGATTCTTTTTATAAAGACGTAAACGGAAAAAAAACAAAAATTATACCTAGCTGAATAGGAGAATATATAACTCCTATAGGTTTAGCTCATTGAATAATGCAAGATGGTTCTAGACAAGCAAAACAAGGTATAAACATTGCAACGAATAGTTTTACTTTTAAAGAATGTACTTTTTTATGTGATATATTAAAAGATAAATATAATCTAAAATGTACTGTTGTAAAAACAGGATTTCCAGATCAATGAAAAATAAGTATTTGAAAAGAAAGCATGACTGATTTAGTTGCAATAGTTAAACCTTATATAATAGATGAGATGAAATATAAATTTATTGGTTACATTTAATATGAAATTAAAAATCAAAGTCCGTCTCTAATAAAAGTATATGCAATATGTATATAGAAATATACTAGTAATAAGATATTACTGTGAGATAGTATACCCTGACAGGGGTATAGGATAACTACTAGTTATCTGGCTATGCGGGTGAAAACGGTTAAAGACTTGATATCTAAGTTAAGACCGTCGGTTCTATACAGGATCGCTACAGACTGGGTCACCTGTGGGTATCTGAAATGATATCTAATGTACAGTCGGAAATTTCTATGACAAATTTGTCATACACAAGGCTTTACATGAGAAACATTATAAAGAGATTTAGCGGGTCTTGGGGACTAATGTTTTGATAAAGTACAGGGGCGTTATTCAGATAAAATAAAAGGATAATTAGCCGAAATTTAGACAGCTTTCCTGGGATATGTTCTTCCTTATGGGCAAATGTCATTATGAGGTGCAACTGTTATTACTAACCTTATGAGTGCTATACCTTGAGTAGGTCAAGATATTGTTGAGTCAAAAAATTATGCAGATAGTTGTATAACAGTTTATAGCTTATTTAGTCTATTACCTACTATAGGTACTGTTAATACAAACGCATTAAAAAAAGAAAATAAAAATGTGAGATTGAATAAAGAAGAATATTTATCTATACCTCCTTGTTTCCTCTCTTTTTTAGTAGGATTTATAGATGGAGACGGTTACATACAAATAACAAAAACAACTAAAGGATTCATAGTTATTAAACTTGTTATATCTATTCATTTGAATGATATCTCAACTTTAGAGTATATACGTTCTATTCTTAATATAGGTAAAATAACTATATACAAAGATAATAGGAGTCCAACTTGTAAGTTAATTATTAACAGAACCGATTTACAAGAAGTTTTATTTCCATTGTTATTACATAATAATATATTTTTTTTAACTGAAACAAGAAATAAACAATTTAATACTGCTATGGTAATACTAGAACAAGACATAAAAATGTTCGATAATATACCAAATATAGATAAGATAGCTAAATCATCCAATTTTTTTTTTGAAAAAAAAAATGCAGTAGATTATGCTAAATTAAGTTTCTTTAAAAATTGAATAGTTGGTTTCACAATGGCAGAAGGATCATTTTTTATTAAAAGTAATAATGACGGCTGTTTTCAATTGAAACAAAGAATACATACTAGTTTGTTTGAAGCATTTAAATTAGTATTTAATACTAATAGAAAAATAGATATTGAAAATAATATGTATAATCAATTTTCTGTTAGCTCCAAAGCTGATATACAAACTGTTATAAACTTTTTTTCTTTTTCGGGATTACATCCTTTGATAGGACTTAAATGAATTTCTTATCTAAAATGATTAAATGATTTAAAAGCTAGTACCCGTTATGGTAATCTTAATTATCCTTCAACCAAATAAATATCTTCAATCACATTTATATTTTTCTTTATCTGTATATATATGGGCTCCTTATGATGGTAACATCATAGAGGCAAATGGGGAGAATTGCAAGAACGTCTATAAATAATAACCACCGGTTTATAGATTATTTGCAGCGGAGCTTGATTTGATCTAATAGGTCAATAAAGAACGTTCAACGACTAATGAGTGAGTTACATCAACAATAAGCTCGACACGAGTACCCCACAACTTCTTCTAAAGAGATTTTACATGAAGTTGAAGACATAGTCTAAACACCAAATATATATAAAATTGGTGAAAATAGGGATTAAATGCCCTATTAAAACGATTACTATTCGTTTATTTCGTCATCTGAGGTGGTTTCAGTGTTAACAATGCAACATTAAACAGATTCTTCTCATTACATTTCGTTTTACCTTTCGTATTAGCTGCTTTAGCATTAATGCATTTAATAGTTTTACACGATACAGCTGGATCAGGAAACCCTCTAGGTGTAGCAGCAAGCTATGAAAGAATACCTATGGCACCTTACTTCCTATTTAAAGATCTTATTACAATATTTGCATTTATATTTGTATTATCTTTATTTGTGTTCTTTATGCCTAACGTATTAGGTGATAGTGAAAACTATGTTATGGCAAATCCTATGCAAACTCCTGCAGCTATAGTTCCGGAATGATACCTTCTTCCTTTCTATGCTATATTAAGATCTATTCCTAACAAATTATTAGGAGTTATAGCTATGTTTGCTGCTATTCTTACATTATTACTATTACCTATTACTGATGTAAGTAGATCAAGAGGTATGCAATTTAGACCTTTAAGTAAAGCAGCTTTCTTTATCTTTATTGCTAATTTCTTAATCTTAATGCAGTTAGGAGCTAAACACGTAGAATCTCCATTTATAGAATTTGGTCAAATAAGTACTGTTTTATACTTCTTATACTTTACAGTAATAATGTATTCTGTAACTTTATTTGAAAATTCTCTTGTAGATTTAGGACGTCCTTCTTCTAGCACAAAATAATATAACGGGTTTATAAAGCTTTTTGACCTTATTGAAAAATAAAAGTTTTACTATGTTTTCCTTTAATAAAAAAAAGCTTAAAAAAAAATAATAGTTTATCTATAACATGACTTAAATATTATGTTACTATTTATTTCTATTATATATGACCTTGTACTTGTTGTATAAATTGTAAAATGTTAGCAGTAATACTATAACGAATCCCATTCGCAAAAAAAATGGAAATTGCACTTTAAGTTTAGAATGCAATAAAGGAGAAGCTAGAATCTATTTTCTAGTAAAGCCCACACACAAAAAAAAAAAAAAAAAAAAGAAATTAGCTCAATTGGTAGAGCATCCGTTTTACACGCGGCAGGTTAAGTGTTCAAATCACTTATTTCTTACCTATTTTTATAAAAAACTCTTTTCGTTTATAGTAACTCTATATATTTATACTAATTTATAGTAGTGTAGTAAAAATGATTTTTTTTTTTTCATACAATAAGGATAACCATTCTTATTCGTTTTCCTTTATCGTTTTTATTCGTTTTTCACTTATCGTTTAAATTTGTTTCGTTTAGTTTATACCAATAATTCATTAATATATCTCGATGGTTAGCTCATTCAATCATTACCTAAATAATTTTACTGATGTAGTAACTAATTATACCACAAGAAAAGATAGTAAAATACAAACGAATTCTGAGAAAGAGCAATACAAAAATATTAATTTTTATCCTTGCTCCACTAAAGAATGAGTTACTAGTATTTACTCTTACAATAAATCCTTTAGTAAATCGTTAATCAGTAATAATTTTTTACTAAATATACTTGTAAAAAGTTACTTTAATATGTTACAAAAAAAAATAAAAATACTTTTTAAACGTAGACGGGACAATAAAATTCGTTATTCAGCAAATAAAGTTTATACAAGTAGAGCTGAATTACAACATACTAATAATAAACTTCTTATTACAATATATGCATACAATAAAAAAAAATCATCTTTTGAGCACTATATAAGAAAATTAGTTACGTTGATTAAGTTTAAAAAAGTAGTTGTGGGTACAACCAAAGTATTGGTACCAGACCATAAAAATAGATTACTTCATTTATTAAAGAGAAATTTTTTTATATTTAATAAATGAAACACAGCTTTCTTTAAAGAAAATACTAATCTATTTAACTATTCACTTATAGCAAAATTAAGAAAAAAATACTTTAATTTTTATAATATTCCTAACTATAATAATAGACTATTAAAAAAATTATTTAGATTGCAAAAAACTTTATTCCATTCTACAAAAAGTATTCATTTTAATACATCTCTATTTACGAGTTTAGTGTTAAATTTGAGAAACTTAGGTTTAATTAGCTTATTAGAAAAACTCTATAGCAAAAAGATAAAAATCAACTTAGTTGATTTAAGAGCTGTACACTTAAACAGTGATGTTTTTTCATTAGCAGTTGCTTTAAAATTAAGAGATAGAAAAAATAAAGCAGTAAGAATTTTAAGAAAAGCTGTACTACAGATGGTAAAAATACCTGATCTGCATACTCTTATTACCTTTGATGACACTACTGAACCACTAAACAAAAATAACATTGTAAACAATATAAAACAACAAGTAGTAAGTGGTGTAAGATTTGAAGCATCTGGTAGATTAACAAGACGGTTAACAGCGATGCGAGCCGTTTTTAAGTATAGATATGCAGGTAGTTTAAAAAACATCCGTTCTTCATTTAATAATGAATCATCTACTATGCTAAGAGGTTATCTTAAATCAAGTTTACAACATAGCTTAATTAATTCAAAGACTAGAAATGGTACTTTTGGTCTAAAAGGTTGAATTAGCAGTCATTAGTTTTCATATAGGTTACACCGGAATTACTTAGCGTACACAAAGGCTACAATTAATATTCCAGTTATAGCAGCATATTATAAAGTAAGGTGCTGGTATCTACTGTAATAGCAAATGATGTTATATTTTCTGTATTCAAAACCGAAAAAGCTGGTAGTGCTTCTAAGATATTAGTAGCTGTATTTAGTTATTTGGATACGTCAATTGGCCATTCTATAGTTAGTAGAGCCAGAATATGGGTAGAAGTTACTAAAGCAATTAGGGATGAACTTATTAGGGTCAGACTAGAAAATGATATAAGGACTAGTTCAGTAACGATGGACCATATTAAATTTGTCTTTCAACATGATAGGGATTTATGCACTTCTACAGTGCAATATGCACTTAAATAGTTTTGTGGCACCCGACACTAATATTTGCCTAGATATAGTACAACGAATGACAAATCGTGCCTTAGCTATCTCCCAATACGCCCCTATGTAAAAATAACACAAGTTATTTGCTCTTTATTAATTTTTTGTTATTTATCTTAAATAAATAATAAAAAAAAAAGAAATTAGCTCAATTGGTAGAGCATCCGTTTTACACGCGGCAGGTTAAGTGTTCAAATCACTTATTTTTTTTTCTTATCTAGTTTATAATAACTCTTTTCGTTTATACGAACTAGAGCTATTTATAGAAACTCTTATAGTTTAGAGCAACTCTTCTAGTTTAGGTGGGGGGGGGAGATAGTGAAGCACATAATTGAACTGAACAACAGTGACTATTGAACTTAAATGTCCACAAACACTATGCGGGCTACCGGTAATATTAAGGTGAGTTTGATTTAGATATTGTGCATCGTGTTGTGATACTTGTTTATTATAAAAAAAAAAAATTCGCAAAAATAAAAAGAAAAAAAAAATTTTTTTTTACGGCCTTTTAGATAAAATCCATTTATTTTTTTGTATAATTAACAGATTAGGAACATTCTATGGACAATGTTCAGAGATTTGTGGTATCTTACACAGTTCTATGCCTATTGTTGTAGAATCTGTATCATTAGAGAAATTCTTATCTTGATTACAAGAACAATAGTAAAAAAATTTACTGCTTATTAAGTCATATTTTGTAAAAAAAATTTTTTTACAGTTAACTTGTTATGCAAATTATATACTATAACAAACCCCAAAAGATAAAAAAAAAAATAACCTTATCATTGGAATATTGCTCTGTGAATTTAGGTTTATAGAGCAATAGGAAGAAGAGTAAACTTGTTTTGCTTAAAGTCCTTAAAAAAATATTACTTAACGAGAAAAAGTTAGTATATATATAGATATTCCAGTAAAACCTAAAAAAAGTTATCTATATATCGGTTTTTAATAAAACATAAGATATAATTGAATATAATTATATTATCTCGTAAAAATACCCCCCTATAATTAAAATATAAAATATGCTTCATATATATCTTACAATAACTCGTTAAAATACGCTATAATAGTATGCAATTTTATGATTATTATTATTACTTTATCTATGTTATATATACCAACAATTATGTCCGTCCTTGAAGTATTGGCTGTTACTGTACCAGTATTATTAACAGTAGCCTTTGTAACAATAGCTGAGAGAAAAACTATGGCTAGTATGCAAAGAAGATTGGGGCCTAATGCAGTAGGTTGATATGGTCTACTTCAAGCATTTGCCGATGCTCTTAAACTTTTATTAAAAGAATATGTTTCTCCTACACAAGCCAACATAGTACTATTTTTCCTTGGTCCTATTATAACATTAATTTTTTCATTATTAGGGTATGCTGTTGTACCCTACGGTCCTGGTTTAGTGTTACTAGATTATAATCTGGGTATATTATATATGTTAGCTATGTCTTCATTAGCTACATATGGTATATTACTAGCAGGATGATCAGCTAATTCTAAGTACGCATTCTTAGGGTCAAAATGGCCCGTTAAAGGCGCGAGTCTTTATTTAAAACAAACTATAAGCGAGAAATTCAGGAAGCAATATCTATTGCTTACTTTAATAGGTACTTTATGTGTAACTCCCTTCAAATGGGGCTCTAAAGTAAAAATTCTATTCAAGATGAACAACCCGCAAGTAACCAAAGCGTTTAACTCGTTAGTAGGAACTTCAGAGGCCATACGTTTGTTATCTATACTATTTTTTCAAAAAAAAAGGGGTTGTAGATTTTATAGAACGAAAGTTAACCATCCTACTCCTCAGACCAGTAATAATAAAGAGTGAAATCAATGATTAGCTGGTCTAATTGACGGAGATGGAACTTTTTACTTAAGTAAAAAAGGATATGCTAGTCTAGAAATTACTATGGATATAAGAGATGAACACGCACTACAGATTATTAAAAATGTGTATGGTGGATCAATAAAACTTGTATCCGGTGCAAAAGCATTAAGATATAGTTTACGTCATAAGGAAGGTTTTTTAGCTTTAATTAATGATGTAAATGGGGAAATTCGTAATTCTTATAGATTAATGCAATTAAACAAAATTTGCTTAAAGTACGAAATAGCTCTTATTTATTCTGATAAATTAACATACAACAATGGTTGATTATCAGGTTTTTTTGATGCTGATGGTAGCGTAACTTTAAATAGTAATAATGGGCAATTAGCTATTACTTTAACTCAAAAAACGAGTGAAATCTTACAACCCTTACTTGATATATATGGAGGTTCAATATATATAGATAGAACTTCTAATAATTTTAAATGATATATCTCTGATAAAGAAGGTATTATAAATCTTATTAGTTATTTTAAACAATATCCTCCCAGATCTTTAAAAAAGAACAGATTACATTTAATACCTAGATGTTACGAGCTAAAAGAAATGGGAGCCCATAAAGCTTTAGAAGAAACCAACCCTTTATTAGCTAAAAGCTGAGTAATATTTAAAGCTAAATGAGCCAAATATGAAAACTAAATAGTCCCTTCGTGTCCTTACCCGATGTTGGACAAGCCCCACCGGGCTAGTTTAAAAAATTTTAAAAATTCTATTTATATAAATTGAACACCAAGAGTGTAGATAAAGATATGGTCCACATAACATGTGTAATAAACATGTTCTATTGCATTAAGAAGTACAGCTCAATTAATTAGTTATGAATTAATTTTAAGCTCTGCTATACTATTAGTAGTATTATTAGCAGGTAGTTTAGATATAACTGTTATTATAGAAGCTCAAAGAGCTATTTGATACGTGGTACCTTTATTCCCTATATTTATTATATTCTTTATAGGATCTATTGCAGAAACTAATAGAGCTCCTTTCGATTTAGCAGAGGCTGAATCAGAATTAGTTAGTGGTTTTATGACAGAGCATTCTGCTGTTATTTTTGTATTTTTCTTTTTAGCTGAATATGCTAGTATAATACTTATTTGTATTTTAAATAGTATTTTATTTTTAGGTGGTTACTTGTTTGATTTTAATTACTTTTTATACCCTTACTTTTACTTACTACAATTTATTGCAGGAGACAGTTATATGTATTTAACAGATAATGGATCTAACTTTAATGTTATTGACTTTGATAACTATAGTTCAATAATAGGAACAGCTATAAGTGGTATAGTTATAGGAGTTAAAACTTGTATAATGGTATTTGTATTCATATGAGCTAGAGCTTCATTCCCTAGAATTCGTTATGACCAACTTATGTCTTATTGTTGAACTGTTTTATTACCAATAGTAATTGCTTTTATTATACTAGTCCCATGTATATTATATAGTTTTGAAATAATGCCATGTAATATACCTTTATTATAGTTTATAAACCAACTATAGAGTTCAACTCTACAACTTTATACGATATAAACGAGTTCTACCCTTTCTATAATAGTAAATATATTAATATAAAAATATATGAATGGAAATACTCTTTTTTTTTGGAGATTTTTATTAATATAATTAATCTCTTTATCCCCCCAGCCACTTTATCACGTTAGCATATGATTGCACGAAAGTTTACATTCGTGAACTAACACTATTTTGCTAATAATTTTTACATAATTATAAAGCTTTACCAGTAGAGAATACACTTTGCTGTCCCTGTTTTGTATTTTCAATATCAGCACGCTCTGCTTCTATTGGCTAACAATACTTCTTTATTGTTTTGAGCTTCTGCTAACATTGAGTCTCTACTTGGAACATTCTTTATACGTGTATCAAAGTTATCTACCTACCCCTTATATTCTATTTTTTTTTTGAAAAAGGCTCGTTAGTGTTATACAGTGCTAAACACCCCACTAAGAAAGTAGATAATATGAAAACGTTGTTATCTATATATGAATAAGATAACCCATATACCACCATTGCTGTTGTGATATGTAATGCATAAGTTGTAACTGATCCTGTATTAAGGCTACCAATGTTATTACTTATATTTAATAATCCTTTCTCAAGACCATATGGTCCTATATACTCTACAGATCCCTTATCTAAAACTTTTGTAGTTTGTCCCCCAAGTTTTAATACAATACCAGTAATGTATCTGTTATAAAATAACTCTATTAAGAAACGTTGGTTAAAGAAACTAAATATGTTATAACCTGCTCTAGATAATTTAAAAGAAATTAATATAGTAGATAGGTATTCAGACAACACAATAGCTATTACACTTAATGATATAGTAAACATTAAAGGTAATAATTTAAACAGAGTTGGTACTCCAAATTCAGTATCTAACATTATTTCATGAGAAGGGTGTATAAATAACGCATTATCTGAAAAGAATCCTGAACCCAACCCTATAAACATATCTTTTGTTACAAACCCAAAGAATATAGAGAATACTGCTAAAATCATTAAAGGTAAGCTCATAAACATATCACCTTCATGTGCATTTTTATAATTGATTAACGGTCCATTAGGATTCGTTAAGAATGTTAAATATAACACTTTTACAGAGTATAATGTAGTAAACATTGCTCCTATAGTAGCAATTATATACACAACAGTACCAGAGAAATAATACTGACCATACGCAGATTCAAGAATGAAATCTTTTGAATAGAACCCTGTCATAAATGGGAAAGCTACTAAACTTAAAGAAGCGATAAGCATTACTGAATAAGTAAGCGGCAAGAATGGTCTTAATCCACCATATCTTCTAAAATCTTGATTATCCGCTACAGCATGAATAACCGCTCCCGCTCCTAAGAATAGAAGTGCTTTATAAAAGGCGTGATTTACTAAATGAAATAAAGCTATACCATAACAAGATAAACCTACAGCTATAACCATCATTCCAAGTTGACTCATAGTAGAATAAGCTATAACTTTTTTAATATCTTGTTGATATAAACCAATAAGAGAACTAAACACAGTTGTGATAGCACCTAATCATAAACACAGCATTAATACAATTGAACTGTATTCTATTAAAGGAGATGAACGCATTAATAGATATACTCCAGCAGTACATTTGTGTTGGCTATCCTTAACTATAAGGAATAGCACGCCATATCTTTAGATATGGATCGGACTCTATCTTTAACTTATAAATTTGTTGATGTCTTTCGTTAAAAGTTCTATTTTATTTAGGCCTTCTAACGTAAGATGTTTCTTATTTAATACCATATCATGTATTTTACATCATTTATTAAATGAAAGAGATTTTTTTGTTTTTAATTTGTACCTAGAAAAGTAATTTATAATAACCTTAAGTTTAGTAAAGGATGAACAATGAAACGTTCAACCATCTCAACTTTTGTCATATTTAACATTTTTTAAATCTAAAGTATCAGTATTTAAAAACAAGTCACGGAGTGTTTTAATTATATCAAATTCTTTTTGAGAAACTTGAAAAGTTAAATGTGGAGCTCTTCTAAGTTTGGATGTATTACAACTCTTAACTCTACCGTAAAAACAACCTTCTGCGTCTACAAAACCAGATATTCAACCTGAATGTAAACTAGGTTTAACTAACTGATCTTTAAAACGAACATTCATATTATATTGTTTGTTATACGTAGTTAATCATACTCTAAATTGTTCTTTTTTGTAATGAGTGCATAAATTACCATTAAAAATATGAATTAATCTAGCAAAATTTTCTTTTGAAGAAACGTAAAAAACTCCTACATTCCTATTTTCCTCCTCTCTCATTAAAATTTTACCAAAACCTAGCTCCTTTTTTATGTAGTAAAGAACTTGTATATCAGAAATACTTTGAGTAATATCAAAATAGACTTTATCTTTAGATACGATAAAAGAACCATCTCCCTCCGTAAAACCTATGAATCATTCTAAAAACTGTGTGTTAACTTTTTTTTTATGTTCAGGTATTAAATTAGAATATTCATCAAATTTATAAGTCATATCACGTATAGTCTCTGAGGATCCCTCGTTACTCAACGAGGTTTCCTGCTGATTAACCCCTTTTAGAATAGAAAAATCTTTTCTAAAACACAAGATTTTCTTATTTATCTTATCTAAGAGTAAACTTAAAATATAAATAAACTTGATGTAAGGTGATCCCAGCATACAGTGATATCATAATTGATTAACTCACGTTAATCAACGGCTAACTTTAACCATTGTGGCAGCGTGTATTAACGCACTAACGGGTGTAGGCAAAATATGTTTATTCTTAATATACATTATTAAGAATACGCAGTTAATTACTTAACTGATCGGACTATATCTTCATTTATGTAGCTTAAAGCTAAGAAAATAGATTTATTTGTTATAATCTGATTTATTGATGTTATCTTTATATCTCATAATCAATAATAAATTTTTAGGATCATTATGTTTTTTATCTATTACTAACTTGTATATTTTTATTCAATTAAAGTATATAATATACTTTTTAGTTTTTAAAGGATAAAGATTAAAATATTGTACAATAGGAGATAATTTAGTAGTGTTAACTGTTACGTTGTACCCATCGTAACTTTTTAAGAAATGTTTTTTACCTCCTAATACATCAGCTAAATGATCCATATTATCAGAGTTCCCTTTTTGAGATAAAATATATCTTAATCTAACTAATTTAGCAGTGTTAGACTTATTGTCATAAACGGAACAAGTAAAACATCCTTCTGCATCAGTAAAACCAGATAATCAAGCATCCATTAAACTAGGTTTAAATGAATTATCTATATAATGTATATTTTCTTTATACTTTACATTAAACGCATTTAATCATAATTTAAATTGTTCTTTTCTAGTATCAAGGAAAATATTTCCATTAAATATAGAAATAAGTTTAACTAAATTATTTTTATCCCTGACTCTATAACAATGAGTATTTCTTACTGAATCTTGTACTCTAACAACTCCGAACCCTAACTCTTTTTTTATCCTAAATAAAATTTGAGCATCTCGGCTAGATTGTGTAATTCTAAACTCTAAATATCCATCTTTGTTAATAATAAAAGATCCATCTCCTTCTACAAAACCTATTAATCACAATTTAAATCCATTTTCTTTTAACATAAAAGCTTCACATGTAGTCTCTGAGGAACTTCTTAACGAATTTCCTGCGGATTGTCCCTCATCTTGGATTTTTCCGAATAAACTAAATTTAAGTGGACCAAGACTTGAAACGGGATGTTCCCGCATATAGTGAAGTTTAAGGAAAGCCCTACTAAAAAAACCTTCCATCGCCATAGGTAGTCATACATGAAGTCCTACTTGAGAACTTTTAGCCATTGCTCCTATCAGTAGACATATCCCTATAATAGTTACAACATTTTCATTCATGTAAGGAGCTAATGAGAATACAGTAGCATAATCTAGATTACCAAATGCTCATAATATGGCAAACATACCTACAGTTAAGAAACAATCTCCTACTCTGTTAGTTAAAAATGCTGAAAGAGAGCTTTGATTTGCTGCTATTCTAGAATATCAGAAACATACTAAAAGATAAGAACAAACTCCAACACCCTCTCAACCTACAAACATTAATAAGTAGTTATTTGCTGTAACTAATATAAGCATCATAAATGTGAATAAGCTTAAATAACTAAAAAATCTTTGGTTATGCATAAAAATCAAATTTATCCTGCAATTGATTTATAAAGTGTTTATTAACGATGGTTAAATATCTTCAGAATTTCTGTTTGTGTTCATACCAGATTTTATCTTTCTAATAGAATTTATACCTTCAACCGTAAGATGATAACGATTAATCATTAAATTATGAATTTTACATCAATCAAGATAATCATATAGTTTTATACCTATTATAGGGTTTTCATTTAAGAATGGAATGATTATGTCAGTAATATTTTTAAAATCAACTATTGCTAAACTAACAGCAGATTTACCAGCATATTTATATATTTTTCCTGACCCTAAATACTCAACTATTTTCTGCATTAATATAAAATCTCTACTGTGTTGAGATATTCTAAATCTTAATTGTACTCGATAACCTAGTTTACTGTTGGTGGATGGTATACGAACATCAAAGTTTCCCTCAGCGCTTATAAACCCTGAAATTCAATGAGGGTCTAAAATTATATTATCATAATTTATTACAGGTCTTTCAACCGGAATATATCCAGCAAACTCTGATTTTAACGTATCAGATAGACCTAAATTCATTGATGCTTTTATATTTACTATTTTTTCTAGACCTTCAACCGTAAGATGAGCTTTATCATTAACAAGTTCTACCGCTTTTTTAAATAATAAAAAATCTGCGGCTTTTTGAGTCAATAACGGATATTTTTCTAAATGAGTAATAAGTTTATTTAAATCCTTAATTGAATCTATTGAATAATTAACTATGTCTCGGTTTAAAGCTGAATGAATAGAACCAATACCCCCTAAGTATTGTTGTAATATACATAACAAGTTAAGATCTTTTGTGTGTAAACCTATTTGAAATTTTAGTTGAACACGTCAACCTAATTTACGAACTTTATTTTTGTCTATTATTATAGTAAATGAACCTTCACCGTCTATTAAACCGGATCAGACTCCAGGATTTACAATGGTATAACTATACCCTGCGGGGATGCCCTCAGGTATCCCTAAGTGGATCCTTTCGGGAGAGGTAGAAAATCTTTTTAAATCGAATTGTTTAGATGGGTTTTTGATAAAAGAGTTTCAACCTTGTTGCATGTTAAAACCAAGTTTAATATTCTTATTTCTTTCGAAACCTTGTAGAGTACACCTTAAATTTATTAAATATGGTTTAATAAATCAACTGCCGTCTACTCGTTGCTCTTTTACAGCAATATTTTTTAGTATTGCTGACTTAGATCCGCGATTGTCCATTTTGTTTTCACGCATCTTAAGACTTGTTACCATACCTGAGTAATTACTTCAGCCACCTACAATCTTTCGATTGTGGCTTGGTACCTTAAGCTTTAGGAGTTCCCCGGAGTTTGACAGTTTACCCCCATAGACGTGTTTTCCCCTAACACGTCCCCGAGGGTCATGACTCATATAACCAATAGAATATATATGTACTAAAGAAGAAACGATTAGTACAGGTATAAGCATAGAAACTGTTAGTGAATCAAAATGAAATCCTCAAGATACATATAATGATTCAGAATCAATTCATCTAAACAGCTCTATAGATACAGGTATATTATTTAATCCAACTTCAAAAAAAGCAGCTATAGCAAACACAGTTGTCATTATAACAGCTGTACATGTAATTATGTGTGATCCTGTAATTCCGATTTTTCTACCAAAAAAACCAGATGCTATTGATCCTAATAGTGGTAAAATTATGATAGCTAGATACATTATTTAAATTCAATACTAATACTTCCTCTTAATCTATAAAAAGCTACTAAAATACCTAAACCGATAGCGGATTCTGCTCCAGCTATGGCAATAATATAAATAGCGTATGTTTGACCTAATATATCGTCAAAGCTAAGTGAACTAACCAATATTAAAAACGTAATAGCTAATAACATTATTTCTATTGAAATAAGCATTAATATAATGTTTTTTCTATTTAAAACAAAACCTAAAATTCCAATTGTAAATAAAATCAGTGATAAATTCATTGTATAAAAATATAAGTAAATATCTGTTTGTTAAAATACTCTCATTTAAGACTCGAACTTAGATGAGAATAGTGTATTTTTTTTTTTTATTTTTTTTTTTACGGTTAAACGAATAAGAATGGTTATCCCTATTGTATGAAAAAAAATCATTTTTTTTTACACTACTATAATATCGTATATATATAATTTTTCTAGACTAAAAAAGTGCTCCCCTAAACTAGAAGAGTTGCTCTAAACTATAAGAGTTTCTATAAATAGCTCTAGTTCGTATAAACGAAAAGAGTTATTATAAACTAGATAAGAAATAAGTGATTTGAACACTTAACCTGCCGCGTGTAAAACGGATGCTCTACCAATTGAGCTAATTTCTTTTTTTTTTTTTTTTGTGTGTGGGCTTTACTAGAAAATAGATTCTAGCTTCTCCTTTATTGCTCTATAAACCTCTATTTATTAAGCAATATTCCAAAAGTGAAGTTATCTTTTTATCTTTTGGGATTTGTTATAGTATATAATTTGCATAACAAGTTAACTGTAAAAAAATTTTTTTTTACAAAATATGACTTAATAAGCAGTAAATTATTTTACTATTGTTCTTGTAATCAAGATAAGAATTTCTCTAATGATACAGATTCTACAACAATAGGCATAGAACTGTGTAAGATACCACAAATCTCTGAACATTGTCCATAGAATGTTCCTAATCTGTTAATTAAAACAGAGAATTGGTTTAATCTTCCAGGATAGGCATCACATTTAACACCTAATGCTGGGATAGCAAATGAGTGAATAACATCTGCAGCAGTAAGAATAAATCTAGTGTGTGTAATTTCAGGAAGAATAACTCTGTTATCTACTTCCAACATTCTTAAAGCCCCTTCTTCTAAGTCAGACTCAGGTACTAAATAAGAATCAAACTCTACAAAATCTCCATCACTATTTAAGAAATCTGGGTACTCGTAACTTCAATATCATTGGTGACCTTCTGCTAATACAGATAATGAAGGGTCAGTAACCTCATCCATTAAGTATAATAGTTTGAAAGAAGGGAAAGCAATTAATACTAAGATTAAAGCAGGAGTAATTGTTCAAATTAATTCTATTAATGTACCGTGGTTAAGGTATTTGTTACTTATAGGTGATTTAGCACTATCAAAATTTTTTATAATAGCTCCTTGTATTCAACCAACACTAAATAAAATAGCAACTAAATAATACATAATGTTATCATGTAATTCGATTAAAGCTTCCATTTGTGGACTAGCACTATCTTGGAAATATAGTCCTCACGCTCTAGGTGCATCACATATAAATTCGTTTGAAACAGTAAATAAAGTGCTAATAGTAGCAATAATAGAAGATAGCATAGCACTACTTTGTAATGGTAAACTAGTAAATGCATGAGGTTTAGGTGGATTATGTAATGCTCACTCTAACCCTGGAGCACATTTATCTTTAAGTATTCTTAAGTAATCACTAAATAGTTGAGGAACCGCTCAAGGGTAACCAAAAATAGCTTTTCCTTTAACAAGTTGTAAGTACACTATGTGTAAGAATAGTACAGTAGCAGCAACAGAGATAAGTGAACCAATACTACTAATAAAGTTTCAACCTGTAAAGGCGTCAGGGTAATCACTAATTCTACGTGGCATACCTTGTAATCCTAAGAAATGTTGAGGGAAGAAAGTTAAATTAACCCCAGTAAATAAAACTCAGAAATGAGCTTTAGAATAAAGTAAGTTATAATCTAATCCTAAAATTTTAGGTATTCAGAAGTATCATCCACTAAATAAGGCAAATACGGCACCCATACTTAAAACGTAGTGGAAATGCAAATTTAAAAGTATAGACATTATTTAATCTATACTTTCTAAATGGTGGACTATATCATTATCTAATTTTTTCTACAAAAGGTACTCTTTGTCATAAAGGATTCTTATATTGAATTCAATCTAATATAAATTCAGAATATATTTTAAACTCAACGCTATGCGTTGGTTCATTTTTAAATTCTCTTATTTCAATAAATTTTTTAATTTTTGATATTCTATAGAATTTAAAATCTGAATATAATCTATTTTTCATGAAATATTCGTATAAGAATACCATACCTTTTACGTTTTGGTATTTATATGATATAGAGTTATGAGATTTTCTAAGTAAAACAGCGGGTTTATAATTCGGTATCACATTGTCTAAATTTAGTTTACTACTAAACTCGTTATGTTCAAATTCTAAGTTACATTCGATTCTATTTCCAGCATAGTTATATACAATAGTACCATCTGTGTCAACTAACCCTGCTAAATAAGGGTCGTTAGGTTCAATATTGTAATTTGCTTCTTTATAAGCTATGCCTAAATAATCGCAAGATTTTTTTAATCCTAATACTTTTAGTCTAATTAAACCATTAATATTATTAATTAAAAATAACATTTCCTCTTTTTTACTAATAATTCAGATGGAGTGTGGTTTATTCTTATCAGATCTAATTCTACCTATATGTAGGATATCTTTAATGTGACTTAATATTCTGATATCTCTGTTATGCAATTTAATTCTAATAGTTTTTAAAACTATCTTAGAATTAATATTTCTAATATCAAAGTTACCATCACCGTCTATAATACCAGCTAGTCATTTAAAAAACTCTTTATTTGAAAGATCTTTACCTTTTGAATCAGATATTTGGCGTGTAGTCTCTGAGAATCCTTTACAGTTTTCTGCTGATTGTATGTCCGTATTTTTAAAAAATACAGGTTTATTATCATTTTCACTATGTATAGTTAGAAATTTTAAATATCTATCGGCATCTATTTTAAAAAGATAATAATACAATATACATAGTAGACAACAACCTAAAGGCATAGTTTCCAGCATATAGCCAAATGCGAAATAACCGCCTCCGGGGAAAAGATTATTAAGGCCCAATTGAGCAACTACGTAGTAAGTATCGTGGAAGGCAATATCAAGTGATGCGTTCGCAAGAACCACACCTGATAATCCTCCAATAGTAAACATAAATACAAAACCTAACGCAAATAGTAATGATGGTATGAAATGTAAAGAACCACCATAACAAGTTGCTAATCAAGAGAATATTTTAATACCAGTAGGAACAGCAATAATTAAAGTTGCAGCAGTGAAATATGCTCTTGTATCTACATCAAGACCTACAGTATACATGTGGTGACTTCAAACTACAAATCCTAAGATACCAATAGAACACATGGCGTAAACCATACCAAGGTATCCGAACACGCTCTTGTTAGAGTTAGCTGAAATTGTAGTACTAATTATACCAAAACCTGGAATAATTAAAATGTAAACCTCAGGATGTCCGAAGAATCAGAATAAATGTTGGTATAATATAGGATCACCACCACCTGCTACTTCAAAGAATGAAGTGTTAAAGTTTCTATCTGTTAATCAGATCTACCAATTTAGCCATTTTACAGGCTGAGTTAAGGTACTTCTCCCTGAATAATAAAATTATCCATTTAACAGGTAATGTAATTTTTTTTTTTTAAGTATTAGATATCAATAGATCTTTATATTATATTCTTCTTTAAACATTATTTAGATTGTTCTACTATGTTACTAATAAGTTCAATATTGTTTAATAAAAAATGACTAATGTATAAAGAATTTATACTAGCAACAACTAATAAAAAAAATCCGAATAGTAACCATATTTTATTAGATTTACCAGCATAACTAAATCATTTTATTACAAGAGAATGAACACGTTCACCAAAAATATTCTTAATAATTGTTAAATTTCATTTTTTTTCTACTACTTTATCAGCTATGTATAAGATTAACATAGCTCAAAGAAGATACAAGATAGTACATTGAAAAATAAAATTTAAATTCAATAAAAGCATTACAGTATCTATGTCTGCACTAGGCTCAATTGAAAAAGCACTTGATCCACCATCACCCGAATTGGATTTAGGTGTATAAGTAGTAACGTATTTTTTATCAGTTAGACTACTAATAACATTAGCAGTTACAACAGTACCACCTCCAATAACTCCGCCAGCAAAAACCATACCTAATTTAGCAAAAGGAGAACCTCCAGCAGTTTTAGCTATTGTACTACCAGCTTTCATACCTGCAGCTATAGCGGCACCAGTTCCAACGTTAGTAAGTCCTTTAGCTACAGAATCAGGTATGTTTATCACAGAGTCTTTAATGCTAAGGGTATTTTGATTATCTTTAATAATTACATTGGCTGTAGATGTACCATTAGTCTTATCAGGACCCTCATCAGCATAAACTTCCCCGAAAGAAAAATAAAAGACACCAATAATTAATCAAATAGTTAAAATAGCTATAATTAAATATCCATATCTAGAATTATTCATTTTTTGTACAGCCTCTCTAGTAATATACCCTTGAAATAAGCAAAAGAAAAATATAGTAGAAGTCACTATAATATAAAAATCTAAAAAGTTTTGTATCATCATATATTTTTAATTTAAAATTATTTTTTTTTTATTGTAATATAATAAGTGGATTATCAATCCAAGGCACATGAACTTTATAGTTCATATCTATAAAGATATTCAATTTTGCAATCGTAATCATCCTTAATAAATTTGCTTCTTTATGTTGTATCTAAAAATGATTTTCCTTACGGTATTAATCATTTTTATGAATTCATCAAAAGGAAGTCAAGAGAATAGACAATATTTTTTTTTTATTTTTAAATAAAAATAATATGCAATATTATTTTTAATACCTAATTATGGAATTTATAAATTGTATATTTTATATACCTAAATCTGTTACTTAATACTTTTTATAAAAATTTGTATATATTTAGACCATAACAAATTAAATAATCTGATAAATCTAATATACTAATAAAATTACATTACCCTGCAATGTTTCCATTGAGGCTTGACTATATCTTAAGCTTGCGCTAACCAACATTTAGTCGATGAACTGCACACCTTAATAATAAGGCGCTTGGCTGCGGATTACCCATTTCCTTTCGTACATCAATTTCGATTTTACCATACCACGAGTCATTACCTGTGCCACAAAATGTGTTTCCACTTTTGTTTGGTTGAAATTGCTTTAGGGCTTCCCCGTCAATTTGATGGTTTAATGCAAAAGGTTCACTTTTACAATTTGGCATATAATTAGGTTCTCAATCTAAAATCTACCATAGTAATTCCACCAGCTAAAACAGGTAATGATAATAATAATAAAACAGCTGTAATAACAACTGCTCATGCAAATAGTATTAATTTATGTAATCTTATTCCAGGACTTCTCATATTAAATGTAGTAGTCATAAAATTCATAGCTCCAAGTAAACTTGAAATACCAGAAAGATGTAATCCAAAGATAGCTAAGTCCACACTTGGACCACTATGACTTTGTATTCCTGATAATGGAGGGTATAGAGTTCATCCTGTACCTACACCATTTTCAATTCCACCTGCAAATAAGAATAAAACAATACTAGGAATTAATAATAAGTAACTAATATTATTAAGTCTAGGGAATCCCATATCAGGTCCTCCTAATCCTAATGGAAGTAAGAAATTCAATTTGTTATAACCGTTAGGTTATATTTGGACTATATCTTCACCCTTAAAGGGGCATAACGTGTAGTCTCTGAGGATCCTATAAAAAAAAATATATTTTTTTTTTTCGTTTCCTGCGGATTGTCCATTTTCACTTATTTAAACCTAAATAAGATCTATTCTTTTTAATATTTAAGGTTATGTACGCTTCAAATTAATTAGATTTTTATCTACAAAAGTTTTCACAACACTTATAAAGAGACTTTAGGAGTTTCCCGCATATAGTTATGTAATAAGAGTAGTATTGCTACTACCCACGGCAATTTCTTTTTATATAAATACAATAAAAGGATAATTAGAAATATTTTTAATCTAAATTATCTAAATGTGAAAAATCAAATGATTTACGTTTACTATTAAATTGTGCTTTAATTGCTTCAACTTCTGAAATTTCTTTTTGAGTTAAAACTTTTCCAGCCCGTAATGCAACTTGTTCGACCACATAAGATCAATCTTTGTAAGCCAAATATTTAGAAGAGTATAGAGGAAAACGATCAAAATAACTTATAATTTTAGCATGACTAGCTGCGCTGTGTGATATAACCATAAAAGCATAAAAAACTTTATCTTTTTGTTCTCTAGTTCTAGATAACAAGTTTACACCTAAATATCTTGCTATTTTATTTAATATCTCATAATAACTAGTTCCCCCTTGTTCTACTGATACCTCACGATGATAAGTTTGTCTTAACTCAATACGGAAAAAAGTTTGTATTCTTTTACTAGTAATATTCCCTTTTTTCTTTCTATTAGTTAATGTAATAGAAAAATTACCATCTCCATCGGTAAAACCGGCTAACCATGCATTGCTATCTATAGACGAGAGATCTAAACCTAAGCAATCTATATTATAATTATAAGATTCGTTAAACCAATTTATAGCACGGTGTAATGCTTCTATTTTAGGTGTACGCATATAACCATTAATAATATTAATAATTTTTATGACATCTTGTATCTTTTGAATATGTCAAATAACGCAACCTGCGTTATTCTTAACATATACAGTTCCAGCATTGGTAATGCTAGCGAATTTGTTAGCTAAAGGTTGATCTGCTAAACTAAATACCACAAGTATCTTAGGACGATATTTTTTAGCATTAGAATCTTTACTATGTACAGCAATAGACCCATCAGCCTCTATTAGCCCTGCTAGGTATGGTCCTATTTTCGATCTTAATTCTAATTCTGTTTTATTTGATTCTGTTTTAACATTTAATTCTGTTTTAACATTTGATTCTGTTTTAACATTTGATTCTTTTTCAATATTTGATTCTGTTTTAATATTTCATTCTGTACTAAAATATCTTTTTATTGTATTTATATGGATTTTACCAAAACCTCCAATTAAAGCTGGCATAACCATGAAGAAAATCATTATTATAGCATGAGCAGTAATAATACTGTTATATAATTGGTTATCTGCAATATACTGAACACCAGGTCCTGACAATTCTAATCTAATTAATACAGAAAAGGCAGTTCCTATTAAACCTGAAAATAAGGCGTATATTAAGTATAAAACACCAATATCTTTAGCATTAGAAGATAAAAATCATCTTTCAAATCACATACTTATCCCTGATGTTTTAACTGTTAGGTCATTGTACCTATCATTTTTATCATTTTCAGATAATATTATATTGCTTTTAGAAAAACTTATAGGGTTATAAAGGCTCACAACTTATCTAAAAGCAGAAGTGTAGTTGTATATTCCATTTTTGAAAAATATAGTAAAAAAAAGTTCATTTTACTACACCTAATGCTAATTACACTAAAGTATAGAAATGGTTATCTTATTGCGATAGTTATCGCAATTATAATCCATCTAACTTATGTTTATATATATAGTTATTTATTAATAACACAATTCCTAACATATAAATTAGTTATATCTATTAAATAACTATAATATTTGCTTAGAAACGAGAGGCCCAAGCAAGGTCTTAGTAGAGCTCAGTACTTTATAGACTACTAACGTAGTATATATATACAATTAAAATAATTTTTAGAAAAAAAAATAGCTTAGATATATACTACTATAATATGATATATCCAAGCTATAAAAAAAAAATTAGCTTGAGTATATACAACTAAAGTAATATATATCCAATATAGTATTATATATATACAATAAAGTATTTTTTTTTTATGCACTACAAAGATATTCTATGTATACGCTGTCCAGGGATACGAAGGAGTTGAACCTTATATTTATGATCTGCAATCAAAATGCATAGCCCTATGCAACATACCCCTTTTTTTTTTAGAGAGATAGTTTTGCACTATATCTCTCTAATACTTTTTACCCTAAAAAAAAAATAAAGATACTTTTGGCTACAGGTAAAAAAAAAAATAAAAAAGCTTTTTTATTTTTTTACTAAAAACTAATGTAATTCTAATGCATCTTTAATATATGAACAAGATAAAACTACAAAAACTTGTGATTGAATAAAGGCAATACCTAGTTCTAATCCAGAAAATGCTATTATAAATGCTAATGGTAATAATCCTAAAATAAAGAAAATTATACCAGAGCTCATTATATTATAAGTAAATCCACTTAAAATATTTAAAAGCATATGACCAGATAATATATTAGCTGCTAATCTAAGTCCTAGAGATACATTTCTCGCTAAATATGAGATAAACTCGATTAAAACTAACAGTGGTAATAATCCTAAAGGACAACCTGCTGGAACAAATAAAGAAAAGAATTTTAATCCATGTTCTTTAAACCCTAAAACAGTAGCACCTAATACTACAGTGAAACTAAGTGAGAATGTTAATATAAAATGAGATGTTGATGCAAAACTATATGGTATCATACCTATAAGATTATTAATTAAGATAAAGATAAACAAGGCATACATAAATGGGAAATAGGCTTGCCCACTTTTATTGTTAATTTGGTTTACTACAATACTATGAATAGTAGCATACAATGTTTCTTGGCTTAAAGATCAACTATTTGGAGTAATTTTTGAATGGTTAGTAGCTAAAACACTAAAGTAAAAAGCTATAAACGCAGCAATTGTCATATATAATCCTATATTTGTAATAGATAGGTTCATATTTGCTAATAGTGGTGTATCGATACTGAATAAGTTTCTAATTTCGAATTGATCTAGCGGACTCGCTATTGTTTGATAGTGGAATAACATTTTAATTATTATTTTTTTTACTACAAGAATGGTCGTTATATTTACATAAAAAGTTCTATAGACTACATAAATAAGTTCTATAGACTATATAAATAAATTCATATAAACTATATAAATAAATCCTATATACTATATGTATATATTCCTATAAACTATATAATATGTCCTATAAAGTCTTTCTATATTTTATATATATTTACACAAAATCAGTCGTCTGACTTACTCTTAATAAGAGTATTTGTTATTGTTTTTTTTTGTTTTTGTTTTTTTTGTTTTTGTTTTTTGTTTTTTTTGTTTTTTGTTTTTTGTTTTTTGTTTTTTAATCCGTTTAAAAGCGCATATCTGTAAAAGAAAGCGCTTTATTAACAATATCCGCAAAAGGTCTATATAACATGAAATTGTTTTTAGACAGCTATGTTTCTGTCCCTAGTATAAACGTAGTGAAATCATTAGGATTAAACGCAAACATTATTACAATGAATGTAATATAAATAGATATTACTTGGATACAAGTAAGCCGGATCCTGTGTGTAATATTTAACTAAAATAAAGATTAATTAAGGCTTTTTATTCCATAATTCTAATAAAACACTAAAAGTTTTTATTGTTAAAATTTCTGTGCATTACCCAAGCTTGTGCCTCACTAAAAAAAAGCTATATGTTAATCACCGGACTTCCCTATTATTATCTTAACAACACTAATTATAATAGCTGTAAGATTTACATTTGTATCACAAGTTTAACAATAATCTGTAAAAATCTAACGAATGCCTTTTTTTTGTTATTGTTTTTTTGTTTTTTTTTTTTGTTTTTTTGTTTTTTTGTTTTTTGTTTTTTTGTTTTTTAATCCGTAGTTTAAGCTATGAATCCGTAATTTACGCTATGAATCCGTAGTTAAGTTTAAATTATGTAAAAAAAAAATATATTTCCTATAGCCAGGAGAGAAATTTGAATTCCCACTATTAATGCATGAAATTAATGTTCTACCAATTGAACTATCCTGGCTTATTATTTTGTTTTTTTGTTTTTTGTTTTTTTCTTAAAAAGTGTAGCCCGGCTAGTATCTAGTCTAGCTTACCTATAGCTAAAAATAAAGTCTAGCTTACCTATAGTAGGGCCTTGTTAATATTTAATTTGTTTTGCCAATATTTGCTTCTTACTTAAGCAAAACAAATAAAATATTGACAGCGGGCCAGATCGGTATTAAAAATAATATTTCATATTATTTTTTAAAGGTCAGTCCCTTCAGGGACTAGGAAAAAAAAGACATAAAAAAGAAACGGCAGTTATAAAATATACAGCGAATTTTTGATAACAGTTCTAAGAAAAATAATGGTAGTTATATAAGCATACTGGGAGGATACCCTGGATCGAACAGGGAACTTACTGTTCCACATACAGTTGTTCTGCCAATTGAACTACATCCACCTTTTCTATGTAGGGGTGATTCGAACACCCATAAGTAAATACCAAAAATTTATGACTTACCATTAGTCTACTACATATTAATAATTATAAACATATTTAACTACTAAACATATGTTCGCTTTTCTTTTTTTTTTATTCCAAAAAAAAAGACAACTAATAGACTATATTACTATAATTTTTATGGGTAATAAGACTCGAACTTATATGAATTATTTCACCCCGTCCTAAGCGGGACCTGTCTACCAATTTCAGCATACCCATTTTTTTTTTTTTATTGTATGTATATAATGTAATAAGAAGTTTACTATTAGTATGTTGTAATTCAGCTCTACTTGTATAAACTTTATTTGCTGAATAACGAATTTTATTGTTTCGCCTTAATATTTTATTTGTTTTGCCAATATTTGCTTCTTACTTAAGCAAAAAATAAAATATTTTGCCCCGGACGTCGTTTAGACGACTGGGGTAATTGCCCAAGATAAGATTTGAACTTATAACCTAAACACCTTCAAAGTTTCGCTCTACCAATTGAGCTACCTGGGCTTTTTTTTTTGCTGATTACCCTTATTTATACACAACTAATGTAGTTCATCGGCTTTTTTTTGTTTTTTTTAGTAATTTCATTGAAATTACTATCCTTTGGGATGGTCCGGCTCTGCAGCCCCAGTCTTCATTGCTTTGCAATGAAGACGCCGGGGCTAAATATTTAATTTGTTTTGCCAATACTTGCTTATCACTTAAGCAAAACAAATAAAATATTGACAAGGGCCAGACCGGTATTAAAAAAAAATATTGCATATTATTTTTTAAGGGTCAGTGCCTCTAGTTTTTTTCTGTCTTTTTTTTTTCATTTGGAATGTCTTTTTTTTTTATTTCAAATGAAATAAAAAAAAAGAAAAGCGAAAAAGAAAAGCGTTATGAAATAACGTCGAAAAAAACAAGGGACAAAAAAATTACCCAGTACGCCCGCAAGCGGACGAAGGGCTAAAAAAGGATGGTGAATTAATAATTTGAAATTTCATTTTAACATTGGAGATATTAGGACTCGATCCTAAAATAACGATATGCAAAATCGCAGTTTTACCAATTAAACTATATCCCCTTAAGCTAATAGAAATAGCTCTTAGACCCAAGCGGGGTTCGAACCCGCGCGTTTAACAGTGAAAATGTTACGTCTTAACCACTTGACTATTGGGCCTTAGAATTCATGTAAAGCTTACAATAGTAGATTATTGCTATTGCTTTAAATAAAAACAATTATATTACTAAATAAATTATAGACAAAGGAGAATACATTAAGAATATAGCAATACTCGTTTTAGCGGAAAAGTCCGCTATAGTAAGGCCTTTTTATACTACCAATGTTCGCTTTTCTTTTTTTTTTTTATTCCAAAAAAAAAAGACAACTAAAAAGTAAAATAAATTTTTATTGCCCTTTTTTTAAGATTAAGAAATAATGTTCACTCTACTTTTAAAGGACTTGTTACCTACCCATTTTTAGGTTTTTTATGCTCGCTTTACTTTTTTTTGTCTTTTTTTTTCCATTTGGAAAAAAAAAAGAAAGCGAAAAGACAAAAAAAAGTAAAAATGAAGTAGCATTGCCCCCTATTTCCCTTCACCTTGCGGGTTCCCTTATTTTTTTTGACGTTATTTCGCTTTTCTTTTATTCCAAATGGAATAAAAGAAAAGCGGAAATTACTACAAAAAATAAGGGGGGGGGGGATAACCTTAACCGCACGAAGAGGGCATCTTTTTGCAATGTCTTTTTTTTAATTTCAAATGAAATTAAAAAAAAAGAAAAGCGGACAGGTGTTTTATAGCGGGTGAGGGGAGAAAGTGCTTAGATGGCTCCCGAATCGTATCCGCGGCTCTTCTTCATTGTATGTTATGTTGACGACATTCCATGCCAAGATCCGGTAGTCGTCCCTAAATAATTTATTTTTTTTGCCTAAGTCACCAGCAAATATTGGCAAAAACAAATAAAATATTAACACCGACTAAGGCCAGAATGATTTGAACACTCATCTGAGCTATTATGAGCAGCTTGCTTTACCTATTAAGCTATAGCCTTGTTTTTGTTTTTTGTTTTTTTTAGTCCCTTGTTTTTTTCGACTAGCAAAAAAAGACATTTGAAACTAGGTCGAAAAAAGTAGATGCGGACAAAGGAATTGCACCTCTATATTCTGGTCATGAGCCAAATATGTTACTATTACATCAACCCGCGTTTATTTTAAAAGGAATCTAGACGAGGTCTTGTCAAAGACTGAGTCCAGTCTTCGACTAGATAGCCCAGTACGAGAATTGCACTCATATCTTCCGATTACAAAACGGGTGCATTACTATTATGCAAACCAGGCTAACTTTTAAAAAAAAAAATGAAAATTTTTTTTTAATGTATTTTTAATGATAAATATGTTATTTAGTTAATAAAAATAACCAGATAACTTGTATCTAGTTATAGAAAATTAGTACTTTGTACCTAAGAACATCAAAGCCCTTTCAGCCAAAGCCTATTATCCCCTCTCCTATGTTAGCACTAGCCTTAGTCTTTAAACTAATTTACTAGCCGTAACGATAGCGAGATGTGGATTCGTAATGTTATACTACGTTTCTAAGAGTATCTTAAGGTAAGCTTCGTGCCTAAATGCATTCAGCACTTATCTTAACTAACATAGCTTTCCTGCCGTGCCTATACTATTCATAAATACTTGAGTATAAAAGTATTACCATTTCTAGTTCCAATAGGAAATGAATAAATCTCATTTTTATTACTCTCCTTATTCAGTAGCTTTGCTATCTACTTAGTAAAGAGCACCTATTCTCACCGTAATTTTATCAGGTTAATATTAAGCGTATAAACAACAGGTAAACCATAGGTTACCATACCCAACTCCTTTCGTACGAAGGGGCTATCCTTATTTTACTCTAATTTCCTCTAGAAGATAGAAACCATACTGTCTCACGACGTATTTAACCCAGCTCGTGTAGCTCTTTAATCGACGAACAGTCGTACCCTTCATGATTCCTGCATTCATGTGGATGAGCTAAGCCGACATCGAGGTGCCAAACTGCGCACTCAATTTGTACTCTCTTGCGCAATTAGCCTGTTATCCCCAGCGTAGCTTTTTCAATAATACAAGACCTTTCCTTACTGCGTCTTGCGGTCTTTATGCCCTGCTTACGCAACTGATAGACGTGTATGTCAAACAGTAAAGCAAGATTAAGCCATTAAACTTTGGAAGTATATATCAATATCATTTTTCTTTAAAAAAAATAACAAATAATAGTAACACTTACTATTATCTATACACCTATTTTCCACATAGGTAAAATCTTACTTATATTAAATTGTTTTAGTTCTAACTTAAATAGAAATATAACTGAATTCGTTATAGATACCATTTTTTACAAAATTGTAAATATAAAAAATAACAAACTACATATAGTAATTAAAAAATTAAACCATATAAAGCAATTAGTTAATAAAAGCTTTATATAATTTGCGTATAGCATATTACAAAAATAAATTTGGATACTCCCAGGTACTCTTTATGGGATCTGTGCCCCGCATAAACCATCTGCTAGCCATTGTCTCCTGAGAGGGATCTAGTGATCCTTCTCCTTTTGTGGATTACATTCAGACGTCAGTTACAAATCTGTAACCTATTCTACTGATATAACAACCAGAGTAAAGGTGTTTCAATTTTGTCGTGGCAACTACCTTATTCTCTAAAACCTGTTACATTATACCCTATAACTAGTAACAGTAAAGCTGCATGGGGTCTTCTCGTCTATCTAGAGATAGGCAGTATCTTCACTGCCATTCCAGTTTCACTGAGCCAATCATTGAGACAGCTGTTGCATCGTGAGATCATTCATGCGCGACATCATTTAAATGCCAAGGTATTTCGCTACCTTAGGACCCTTATAGATAAGGCCGCCATTCAATGGGGGTTCCTTCAAAACCTAAACTATATTAGTCATTTAAGTAAATCCGTTAACCAGCCATCATTGGGCAGATAGCGCACTCTATACATTGATTTACATCTTACGCAAAGTGCTGTGTTTTAATTAAACAGTCGTGCAACACCATTTTATGTCTCCTCTTCCTAAACTGATATTAATCAGTAGGAATGGCACACCTTTTCCCTCAGTTACGGTGTCAATTTGCCGAGTTCCTTAATGATTGTTAGCTCAAACGCCTTCGTATTCTCTACTAGCTTACTTGTGGTAGTTTTTAGGTACGGTTTTTTTTATTTCAATTTTTAAGGAAAAATTTTTCTTTTTTATTAGCTTTTTTTTGTTTCCATTTCCTTATTTAGATTTTATGCTTTTCCAGAACATTTTACTCTATTTATTTATGTTGTCACATCTAATCTTCTCATCATTTTATCCTTTAGGTTAAATTTAGAGACCGAATCACTTTTCCATAAGCTTAAGGCGAGAGGTCCTATTCGGCATCCTCTTTTTCGTTACTCGTGTCAGCATTCTCGCTTGGGATATACTGGATTAGCGCTAGTTAGCGATCAAACTACGTGGTAGTTATCTTGAAACTTATGTACTTCCCTTTTCCTACCTATTATTTACTAATGGTAGTGCTTTGTGGTGCAACTACGGTTGGACTTTATCTTTTATCCCGTAGTTGCAAAGGGTTATGGCATTTTTTAGCTTTTTACAGCTAATGGTATTTTCACCCCCAAGTACAAATACCTTTTTTCCTTTGTTTCTAATCCTATTTACCCAATGTTCCGCTACCCCATAAATAATACGTAACTAGTGTTTACGTATAGTACATAGAATTACCCTTTTCACTTTTCTTTTCTTCCATTTGGAATAAAAGACAAAAAAAAAATGGGCAACCTAGTCTTTTTATGGACAAGGTGTCGGTGTTTTGTTTAGATCCGTTATATCTTCGGCGCTTTTAACTAAATAGGTTATTTTACTAACCTTTTGAACCAGTGCTCTGTTACGAGGTCTTTAAAAAATGGCCGCTTCTAAGCCTATTTCCTGGTTGTATCGTTTAAATACTTCCTTACTTTCACTTAACAAAAACTTTGGAACCTTAAACACTTGTTCTGGGCTGTTTCCCTTTTGACACACAACCTTATCGTTAAATGTCTGATAGTTCAACATTCATCATTGCCCTTCCGAGAGCAAATACTCGCGAATAGAGTCTTCACGACCCCCCCATATGCACAAGGCATTACCATCCTATAGGGCATAATAATCTATCCCCTACGAATGAAAATGCACAAATTGTCCGAGATTACAGTTCTGTACCTGCTATGATGTAATTTAAACTACATACTTACATATGTTTCGCGGAAAACCAGCTATAGTAGTCAGGATTGTCTTTCACTAACTTACCACAGTTCTTTGGATATCTTTACAACGATAACCCATTCGGCCTTTTATAAGCCTGACCATGGTAAGATCACTACTCTTCGGGTCTCTAATTAGATACTAATTCATTACTTAATAATTGGATTATCTAGGCAAATTGATTGTTTTTTTGTCTTTTTTAAAAAAAAAAAGAAAAGCGAACAATCAGTAGTTGCTTGCATCTAACTAGAACTTGCTGACCCATTATACAAAAGGTACGCTCTTATATGTTTATTAAACTTATCTCGAGCTGCTTATAAGACTACTAATTACAATTTTCCTTCACAGTACTCTTCTCTATTTCTTGTATATTATATTAAGGCTTAGAGGAAGGTTCCCCTATATTCAAACAGATGTATCCATTTTACTTTAAGCCCTTATCTATTTTCATTCACACTACTAATAGAATCTCGTTTGATTTATTTTCCTGAAGCTACTAAGATACTTCAATTCACTTCGTTTCTTTTTTATAGAAATTTTTCTACCATTTTCCCTACTATGTGGATATTACTCCATCATTTTTACAGTACTAATGGTTTAATATACAGCTTTTTTTTTCCATAATAGTCTCTTTATATACTTGCCATAAAGTTACTCCTTATACTATAGAATAAATAATACAAAGGTAGTAAGATTATGAAATAATACATTACATATCAAATACATTACTATTAATTTTTATATACAATGATTTCGAATCCTATTTCAGGTTATTATGATTCGAACATAACTATTCCTCAACCCAAATGAGGCGCCTAACCAACCCGGCTCTAACCTGCTTATAGTATTCTGTGTACTATATTACGCTATGTAGTGTATTACGCTATGTACTATAGTACGCTTATGTAGTGTATTACGCTATGTATTATGTTACGCTGTGTCCTTTAGTACGCTGTGTACTATGTTACGCTGTGTCCTTTAGTACGCTGTGTACTATGTTACGCCATGTACTATGTTACGCTGTGTACTTTATTATTCAATGTGCTGTATTATTGTGTACTTTATTATGCTATGTGCTGTATTATTCTATATATTTTACCACTATCCGATTTTAGCCCTTCGTCCGCTTGCGGGCGTACTGGGTAATTTTTTTAGTAATTTCATTGAAATTACTAAAAAAAAAAAATAAGAGCCGTTATGAAATTTGTATAAACATCAGATAAGAGATTTATATAAAATTTGTATAAACATCAGATAAGAGATTTATATAAAATTTGTAGAGATATACTAGCCAATAGAGATATAAATTTTGTATAGACATAATATAAAAGATCGTTATAAAATTTATATAGATATAATATTAAATATATGTTATATATTTATATAAAAATAATCAGCGCATGAACCGCAGCAGAGAATATCCGATTCGAACGGATGTGGTCTTTCAACCAAATAAGTTTCAAGCTTATCACTTTAAACCACTCAGTCAATTCTCTTTTTATTTTGTTTTTTTTTTTAGTAATTTCAATGAAATTACTATCCTTTGGGGATGATCCGGCTCTTATTTTTTTTAGTAATTACTAAAAAAAATAA
>JALRMI010000211.1:36784-51109 GCA_026120165.1 Leptosphaerulina australis
AAAAAATAACCCCAGTCTTCATTGTTTTGTCTTTTTTTTTTGTCTTTTCTTCCAAATGGAAGAAAAGAAAAGCGAAAAAAAAGAAAAGCGAATTCAGACGTCAGGGCTAAATATTTTATTATTTGCTTATGACTTAAGCAAAAAATAAAATATTAATGGCTAGCTGACTAACTTTTTCGACATAATTTATGTTCTCCCCCGTAAGCTTGCGGAGGGAGGAGCGTAATTCTTCGAAAAAAGTAAAGCCGGAGGCTAGTACTTTCGAATATTCGAAATTACGTCGAAATAAAGCTGATACTAAAATAGGATGATAAAATAAATAGTTTACAATAGAAGTGGGTACAATCCTGTAGTAATCAAAAGAAAACAATATTTATATTGTTTTCATCCTTACAGTAGAAGAAGTGCGTACAAGACTCGAACTTGTAAAAACATGTCCGTAGCATGTCATTATACCAATTTAACTAACGCACCTTATTTATTCCTCAACGAATTGAACGTCGATCACATCCCTATCAAAAATGCGCTTTAACGCTTTTCTTTTTTTTTATTCCAAAAAAAAGACAACTCACCTTATTGATTCCTCAACGAATTGAACGTCGATCACATCCTTATCAAAAATGCGCTTTACCTATTAAGCTAAGGAACCTTAAGTAAATATATACTATTTAAAAGTTAAAATGGTTAAACCATTAAAATAAAACGGCTCTTATTTTTTTTTAGTAATTTCAATGAAATTACTATCCTTTGGGGATGATCCGGCTCTTATTTTTTTTAGTAATTACTAAAAAAAAATAACCCCAGTCTTCATTGTTTTGTCTTTTTTTTTTGTCTTTTCTTCCAAATGGAAGAAAAGAAAAGCGAAAAAAAAGAAAAGCGAATTCAGACGCCAGGGCTAAATATTTAATTTGTTTTGCCAATATTTGCTTCTGACTTAAGCAAACAAATAAAATATTAACTGCAGGGCTATAAAAAAAAAGAAAAAACAAAAAGTTATAAAGTATTTAGAACATTATGTTATAACAAGAGCATCCAGACTTGAACTGGAAATTTGAAGTTTGAAGCTTCCTATTTTACCAATTAAACTATACTCTTTTTACTATTACTAATAACACCATATCTAAGATTGAACAATATTTTTTTTTTTTTTACTAAAAGGATGTTTACAATTAAACTACACTAATTATATCTTAATAACTAATAAAAATAGTCTTGTAATAATGTTACTATAAACATTAAATGCACAAAACATTATGTGGATAATGTTAAAGTAATTTATCTATTATAATTAAGGTCTATCCATTATAAATATAGATAATTAGCTATTTGTTGTTACTATATTAACCCTTTCCCGGCTCTGCAGCCCCAGTCTTCATTGCTTTGCAATGAAGACGCCGGGGCTAAATATTTTTTTTGTTTTGCCAATATTTGCTTATGACTTAAGCAAAAAAAATAAAATATTTATGGCTAGCTGACTTACTTTTTTCGACATAATTACGCTCCTCCCCCGCAAGCTTACGGGGGAGAACAGAAATTCTTCCCTCCCCCGCAAGCTTACGTAAGCTTGCGGGGGAGGAAAAACAACACTTCATTTATTTTTTTTTATTATATTCGGAAAAGAGCGGATTTGAACCACCAGGTGTTAAACACAATATTTAGCAAATATCTCGCCTTACCTATAGCAACTTTTCCTGCATTTTTACTATTATTATGTAACTTATGTTTTTTTTGTAGTGCCTTTAACGCTTTTCTTTTTTTTTTATTCCAAAAAAAAAGACATAAAATTAACGTTAACTATAAAATTAACGTTAACTATAGAATTACTGCTAACCATATAATTTAACAGTTAATTATAAAATTGAAAAGTACGAGTTAGACCGGGCTTGAACCGATATCTACTTTCGTGACAAGAAAGCTCTTTACCATTAAGTTACTAACCCTATACGGCCAACCGAAGTCGAATCGGTACATATCGTTTGGAAGACGAATGGTCTACCATTAACCTATAGCCGTATATATTTTTTTTTTTTCTAAGATCTAAGGGATTTGAACCCTTATGAGAATGATTAAAAGTCATACGCTTTACCATTAAGCTAAGATCTCTATAAATATATATACTTATTATTGATAAGTACTAAGAAATAAGTGATTTGAACACTTAACCTGCCGCGTGTAAAACGGATGCTCTACCAATTGAGCTAATTTCTTTTTTTTTTGGTTTCTTTTTTCCTTTTGCGAATGTCTTTTTTTATTCCAAATGGAAAAAAAAAAGAAAAGCGAAAAAAGATAAGGCAAAGACGTCTTATGTTTTTTTATTGGTTATTATTTTGCATCTGTTTGTGGTTTTAGCGTAATAACGATTGCACCAACCATTGCTAATAATAATATAATAGATGTAATGATTAATCATATAGAGTAGTTACCATATAATACATTACCTATACTTGTTATATGAGAAGTTTCTGCTAAGTAGCCATCTCATGACACAGATGTTACATTGGTTAGTTTTTTTTTAATAGTAAAGTGATATAGTAAGTTATTAGTCATTACCATATATGGTAAAACATTATTAACGAAGTAATTAAAGAAACTACCTATTAATATAGCTAAAGGTATACTATTAATACTGTCTATTAATAGCTCAGATATTCTAACATTTATCAACATTAATATAAATAAAAATAATATAGATACAGCCCCTATATACACTAGTAAGTATGATAGTCCTATAAAGTTTAATCCTGTTAGGATTAAATAAGCAGATATACATAAAAATAAACCTATTAAAAATAAAACAGAAACAATAGGGTTTTTACTTATAATAACGAATATACCTAATAGGATAGCAATAATGTATAATAGATCTAAGTTAACTGCATTATAACCATTAAATGTCATTTCATTAACTATATACAACATATAAAATTGTGAATTACCCTTTTCATAACAAAAATTATAGCGATTCTTTTAGTAAAGAAACAGCTCTATCCTTTTGTCTTTTTTTTTTCCTAGTCCCAGAAGGGCACTGACCTTTAAAAAATAATATGCAATATTATTTTTAATACCGGTCTGGTCCGCTGAAGGGGACCATCCCAAAGGATAGTTTTTTTTTCTGTCTTTTTTTTTCATTTGGAATGTCTTTTTTTTTATTTCAAATGAAATAAAAAAAAAAAGAAAAGCGAAAAAGAAAAGCGTTATGAAATAACGTCGAAAAAAACAAGGAATAAAAAAAAGAAAGCGGATGACACTATCACTAGAATCTACTAGATATTGTCCTATCCGCCCTTTTGCCTAAGTCACCAGCAAATATTGGCAAAAACAAATAAAATATTAAACCCCTATCCATTTTTAGCCCTTCGTCCGCTTGCGGGCGTACTGGGTAATTTTTTTTAGTAATTTCATTGAAATTACTAAAAAAAATAAGAGCCGTTATATACTACCGTATAGACCAGCCCTCATTGGGCAGATAGTTTGTTTGAAATAATTTTTTTTTTTTCTGTATAAACTTAGTTTTCTGTATAAACTTAGTTTTCTGTATAAACTTAGTTTTCTCTATGCACTATAAAAAGTAAATAGAGAATGAACTAGTAATAACTATTAACTTTAAATAAAAAAGTCTAACTATTTGGTAAAAAATTTATAAAGGTCCTAGTTATAAAAGGCCCTATATAACGTATTCAAGCCTTTAAAATGAATCGAACATTTATCAGAATATTAACAGTATTCCGCTCTACCATTGAGCTATAAAGGCTATTACATAACATAACAGATATATAACACCTGCTTCGCTGCAACTAGCTCTATAACACCTGCTTCGCTGCAACTAGCCGTATAATAATTTACTATATAACAATTAACTATATAGCAACTAGCTGTATAAGAATTTAGTATATAACAATTAACTGCTTCGCAGCAATAAACTAAAAATAATCATTATTAGGAGACAAGAGATTCGAACTCTTAAAAGCATATTGCTATTGAGTTTACAGCTCAACCCTTCTTACCAATAAAGGAACTCTCCTTTTTTTAATCGAATTAATTGTAATAAACTGCAAGAATTAAAAAGATAACACAGCTATATTTATTATTATAACTACATCTAGATAAAGACATAAGGAATTTACTATGCGGATAACTATCCAAAGGTGCTTTTCTAGCAATGGTAGGTGTAAATAAATTGAATCCTGTGAATTATCCATTGTAGCAAAATAATAGATAAGGATAATAATTAGATATGCAAAAAAAAATGCGTGGTTGTTAACGCAAAATAAATAAATGATTGTTTAAAAGTATAGTATAATGTTTTTTTTTCATGTATCCGAAGAACGACTTGAACGTTCACGACATAACGTCAACAAAGCTTAAATTTGTCCTGTCTACCAATTCCAGCACTCGGATTTTTTTTTTTCCGGCTCTTATTTTTTTTTTGTCTTTTTTTTGGAATGTCTTTTTTTTTATTTCAAATGAAATAAAAAAAAAAGAAAAGCGAAAAAGAAAAGCGTAATTTCGTAAGCGAAATAACGTCAAAAAAAAAAAATAAGGGCTAGTAGATACCAATATACATTGGTTATGAGCCTGTCTATGGATTCGAACCATAGAACCAGATAAACTTTATGCTCCTTGCACAGACTTTTTTTTTTTTTGGGTGTATCGTTAATATTAATTATTCCCGGGCTAGTTCCCCAACCCGAACCGTATTTCGACTTAACACCAATTAGAGTCACGCATACGAAGATGTTTCTGCCAAAAGATCTAAACCTGTATATTTAGACTATCAATTCGCAGCCACCAAACTTATTGCACATACTCCTTTCAGCGCCTGACGAGTGGTTAGTACCTATCTGAGATAAAATTCACCGTGATGTGATTACTCACGATTACTAGTAATTCCTTTTTCATGCAGTCGAATTTCAGACTACAATCCATACTTTATCCTATTTTAGGGGATTAGCTCCAATTCGCATTATTGCATCCCTTTGTAAAGGCATATGTGGCACGTCTATAGCCCACAATATTAAGGCCATGATGACTTGTCTTAGTCCCTATTATCACATCCAATTGTAAGCGGAGAACTGCTTTATACTAGTAAATAAAGCAAGGGTTTACGTTAATTTAATGGACCTAACCAAATCTCACGACATTAACTGAAGACAGCCATGCAACGCATGTGGTCTACAAATAGCTCATTTCTTTGGAACGCACTCCAAAGGTGTATTCTATCTTGTAGGTCATTCAAATTGTGGTAAGGTTATTCGAGGATCATCGAATTAAATAACATACTTCACTACTGGTTTCAGAAACGGTCTAATGATTTCAGTTCCTGCGTTGCCACATTACTCTTGAGGTGGAGTGCTTCCACTTTCATTTATAGTTCAACATAAAGCCAACCTATGGCACTCATCATTGTCTGCCCAGGCTACGGGGGTATCTAATCCTCTTCACTCTCTGAGCCTTCGTCCCTCAACGTCAGTTATAGTATTTTTGATTATTATTGTTAACTATTTAACACGTTAACAATAATAAAAATACATGTACATAGAGGTTTGCCTTCGCCGTTATCAGTCCTATTAGTATTAGCAAATTTCATCTTTCCACCAATAATTCTGACATATTCCTCTCACATATCAAACTCAAGTGTAACAGGTACTTATCTAAGCCTTTGTACACCGTCTAGGTACCCTATATACCTGTTAAAGATGAATAACACTCGTCTCCCTTGTCTTACCGCGACTGCTGGCACAAGATTTGGTCGAGACCTATGGATATAAAGTTTTCATAATAAGCTTTATCCAGAATTTTATAAGACCTAGTCAAGCAAGTTAATAAACTTATTATATTAACTCTCATTCCTGCAAGTTGCTGGTTCAGCCGTTAGGCCATTGACCAAAATTCCTCACTGCTGTACTACACGCACTGGGGTTTTTTCAGACCCAGTGTGGTCAATAGACCTCTCAGTCCTGACTACGGACACAAGCTAAGTATGCCATTACCACACTTACTACTTATCCGATGGTTATTAATAATCAACTAGGAGCGAAATACTATTTCTTTTAAACCACACTTATTATACCTATTATTAACCTATTCACCTAACTTTTTCAATAGAACTAGGCGGATTAGATTTAGTATTAATAAAGAATAATAAATTGTTCTTATAAGGGATTTATTTTGCCTTACTCCTAGGTAGCCATAATACCAATTACTCACCTGTACACCACTTCAATATACATAATTTAAAAAATTAAATATTGACGTTCGATTAGCATGTGTCAAGCATTTGCATAGCGTTCACTCAGAGCCATCATCAAACTCAAATAAAAATATAAAACCTATTTAATATTAAAATATAAAAGAATATTTTTCATTTATTTTTTATATATTTCACTTTTTTTATATTTCATTTCTTTCATTTCTTTTTTTTTTATATTTCTTTCCGTTTATTTTTCATTTTTCTTTTTCGCTTTTCTTCCCTTGTTTTTTTCGAAAAAAACAAGGAATAAAAAAAAAGAAAGCGGATGATTACTATAGTAGAAAACTTTATTTTCCAGTTGTAAACTAATAAGAATTATTTTACAAAATAGAAATCATTATAAATATAATTAACAGCTATTTCTCTAAACCTTATAATTATAAAAATAATTAACAGCTATTTCTCTATAGCTATTGATTCTTATCTAAGATTCGAACTTAGATTCAGATATTAGAAGTATCTTGTTCTACCATTAAACTAATAAGAATCTTTTATACTAGTTATCTCTATACCTATTATAAAGTATAAATTGTAAAAAGGGTTTTGCCCCCCTACACAACTTTTCATCCAGAATTCTTTTTTCATAAATTATACCGATTACATTACTACTAAATTCTATACAGCTCAAGGAAAAAAAAAATTCTTATTTTTTATCTTTTTTATAACTAGTCCCCTAGTCCCTTGTTTTTTTTCGACGTTATTTCGCTTTTCTTTTCTTCCATTTGGAAGAAAAGACAAGCGAAAATTACTAAAAAAAAAATAAGGGCTAGTATGTGATTATACCCATTACATTACTACTAAATTCTATATAGATTAACCATTTTTAACTTGTATAACTAGTCCCTTCAGGGACTGACCTTTATGTCTGGCCCTTAAAGGGACCATCCCCAAAGGATAGTAATTACTAAAAAAAATAAGAGCCGGACCATCCCCAAAGGATAGTGATGGAATATATCCATTACATTACTACTATCTTCTATAATTATAGCAAAAAAAGGGTTTTGTTAAAAACCTTTTATAGCTAGTAAACAATTATATTTCTTATATTACTACTAACTAGTAGTACAGATGTATACTACTATTTTTCAATATAGTCTTATACTATTGTCTTATTTATAACTTATTAGTATATTCTTTATAACTTACTATATATATAGTATATTGTTTATAACTTTTTAAGAAATTTTATCTTTTGATCGGCTCTTATTTTTTTTAGTAATTACGCTTTTCTTTTTTTTTTAAAAAAAAAGACAAAAAAAATTACCCCAGTCTTCTTTGCTTTGCAATGAAGACGCCGGGGCTATTTTCTTTTACCTTTACTCTATTAAGTATCCTGCATTTCAGGTTTTGTTCTCTATGGCTTTTACCTAGCCTCTGGCTTTACTTTTTTTCGAAGAATTACGCTCCTCCCCCCCCCCCTCCCCCCCCCCGCAAGCTTACGGGGGAGAACAGAAATTATGTCGAAAAAGTTAGTCAGCTAGCCATTAATATTTTATTTTTTGCTTAAGTCATAAGCAAATATTGGCAAAAGAGCGGGACCATCCCCAAATATTTTATTTGGGGATGGTTAGTTTTTCCCAGTAATTGGAGCTTGTCTTCTGTTTTTTCTTTATAGTACTGTAACTAGCTTGCCATTTTATAACAATAAATAAGCGGTTTATTTTATGTCTTTTTTTGCTAGTCCCTGAAGGGACTGACCTTTATGTCTGGCCCTTAAAGGGACCATCCCCAAAGGATAGTCCCTTGTTTTTTTCGAAAAAAACAAGGAAAAAAAAAAAAAAAAAAAAAAAAAAAAAAAAAAAAAAAAAAGAAAAGCGATAACGATAGGATCCTTTTATATAGTGGATGTATTTCAGAAAAATTTAGCCCTTGTTAATATTTAATTTGTTTTGCTTAAGTAAGAAGCAAATATTGGCAAAACAAATTAAATATTTACCGCCCATCCCCAAATAAAATATTTGGGGATGCTCTATAATAGCTAATCTTTAATTTTATAGAAAATCATAGAAGACCTAAAGAAAAACGTATTTTCTTACCGGTTCGTGTTCAGGTGTGTTTTCAAAAAAAAATGTATTGTGAACTTATATTAATATACTATGTTAAATTTAAATAGAAGTAATTTTCAAGCACATCCTTTTCATTTAGTATCTCCTTCTCCATGACCTTTATATACATCTATTAGCTTATTAAGTCTTACTACATCTGCAGCTTTATCTTTCCATGGATTTGCTTTTGCAGAGTATAACCTAATGATGAGCCTAATTTCAGTAATTCTTGCTATGGCATTCTGATGAAGAGATGTAATAGCAGAGGGTATGCTCAACCTAAAAAACAGAATACTGTTTAATTATAATTTGAATATTGCTAGAGCTATTCCTATTGAAAATTTAAATAAATCTCTTAATGATTATAAAGTTAACAATAACATTGAAGTGTTTAAAAATAATAATAACTTAGGTTACTATTTAGCAGGCCTATTAGAGGGAGACGGCCATATTTCTCTTCCATCTTTAGGTGTTACAACGTTGAATCGAGTATTAAATCCTAGAATAGTATTTACTTCACATGCTAATAATTTAGGTATGTATGCGTTTATTCAATCAGAATTAGGTAACATAGGACGTTTCCAAACTTCAGGTGATAACGCTATTCGTTATATTATAGGTGATATAAAAGGTATTATGATTCTTGTGAACTTAATGCATGGTAAACTTAGAACACCTAAAAATATAAGGTTTAATGATTTAATTAAATTTATGAATACTAAATATTCTTTGGATACACCAGAAAGTTTATTAGATAATTCTAATCTTCTAAATAATAGTTGATTTACAGGTTTTACTGAATCTGATGGACATTTTGGAATTAAATATCTAGAAAGAAGAGCTAAATCAGATACTCGTAAAAGATCTGCTAGTGAAAGTGTTACTCTTAAATTTGTATTGAATCAGCGTTTATTTGATAAACCTTCATCTCTTTCTATGAAGCCTTTTATGGAAAGTTTAGCATTATTTTTATCTTGTAATCTTACAAGTTATACTAATAATACAAACTCAGAAATATTATCTGTAAGTGTATCATCTTTAGAAAGTGTAAAATTTCTGGTTAATTATTTTAATAAATACCCTTTAATAGGGAATAAACTAAGTGATTTTAAGAAATGGGAGATTGTTCATAATATGATTATCAAAAAGGAACATCTTACCGATGAAGGAAGATTAACAATTAGATCTTTAATAGCCCCGGGCGCCGTCTAAACGGCTGGGGCTGCGCAGTTGGAAAATTATAAAAATACAGCAGTTAACCTGTTATGTGCCCTCTTTAAATTTTACTATATGCTGGAATCCCTTTAGAGCCTTTGGAACTAGTAATGCAAACTTTATTTACAATAAAGAGGCATAGAGTTATATTTCAAAGGATTAGGTTATCAGCAGGAAACCAAAGAACGGATAAATATTCTAGTAGGATCCTCAGAGACTACACGTAGAAGATTAATACGTTAAATATAATATATTTAACCCATTGATCATGATATAGTCCAACCAATATAGAAATATTTGGAATTATTTTGACATATATAGGACATCACACTCTAGCAGTACAAAGAGGATTAAACCTTGGTGTTGCTTTATTTATAGTGTCTGAAGCTTTATTTTTCTTAGCTATATTTTGAGCATTTTTCCATAGTGCTCTTTCTCCTACAGTAGAATTAGGGGCTATGTGACCTCCTATGGGAATAGAATCTATAGATCCTTTTGAATTACCATTAATTAATACAGTTCTTTTACTTGCTTCAGGATTTACTGTTACATATGCACACCATTTTTTAATTAACGGAAAAAGAGGTAAAGCTTTATATGGTTTATTATATACTATTATATTAGCAACTATCTTTACCGCATTACAAGGTGTAGAATATTCAGTATCATCATTCACTATATCAGATGGAGCTTTTGGATCATGTTTTTACTTTGGAACAGGGTTAATCTAAGCCCCTATTAGTTACATTATATATTACAAAAAAAAAAAACAAAAACAAAAAAACAAAAACAAAAAAACAAAAACAAAAAAAACAAAAACAAAAAAAAAAAAGTTATCTATTGTAAAGCACAAACCAACGCTGATGAAAGTTAGCACTTATAATTATTTATTTAATAGTATAATTAAAATTAGCACTTATACTAATATATTATACAGTAATAATTAAAATTAGTAATATACTAATTTATTATACAGTAATAATTAAACTTAGCACTATACTAATTTGCTTCCACAGTAATGATTTTTTTTTATAGCTAAATCGTAGGTTATAGATAAATCTAACTTTTTTTTTATAGCTAAATCTAACTTTTTAATAGCTAAATCTATTTTTTTTTTATAGCTAGATAGAATATTAATAGCTAGATAGAATGTTAATAGAAAACAGGGTAAATTGCATAGAACTCCTAGTTCAATTAAGGACAATATGCAGCCAATGATAAAACAATAGAATTATAAGAATATTTTTCTATCCTTTGGGATGGTCCCGGCTTTTATTTTTTTTTTAGTAATTTCAACGAAATTACTAAAAAAAAATAAATAAAAAAAAAAAAAAACCCCACCAGTCATATAAATGACGTCCGGGGCTAAATATTCTTTTTTTTTTGATTTGCTTCTGACTTAAGAAAAAAAAAAAAACAAATGAAATATTTACAAGGGCCAGACCGGTATTAAAAATAATATAAAATATTATTTTTTTTTTTAGGTAAGTCCCCCCCCCCCCCTCCCTTGGGGGGACTAGTAAAAAGTTTTATAAAGGTTCAACGACTAAAAAAGTTATTTAATAAGTATTTTAAAACTTTACCCCCTGCAATTTACTAGGTTTTTAAGTAAATTGATGACATAGTCTTAACCATTTTAAAAAAAAAAAAAATGGAATAAAGGATATAATGCCTTTAACTTATATTGTCCATGGATTACATGTTATGATAGGTACAGCTTTCTTAGCTGTAGGTCTATGACGTGTACTAGCATACCATTTAACAAATAATCATCATCTAGGATTAGAAGCTGGAATACTTTACTGACATTTTGTTGATGTTGTATGATTATTCTTATTTGTATCTATATATTATTGAGGATCCTAACGTTAATTAGTTATCTTACTTTTTTCTTGTAAAAATATTTCTAGGAATAAACTTAGCGGGTAATTAGTACTAGATTAGTCTAGTACTAGTCTTCGCTATAATTTTTATTTAATCACGCACCTCCCACCCGCAAGCTTGCGGGGGAGAACCATGTGGATTAAATATAAAATATAGACCCGCAAGGGATTCGTGAGAGTTCGAATCTCTCTATTCCTATATGGTAATAACTTCATTAATCTTTTTACTTTTATCTAATTCAATTACATTAAGACGAGACAAATCTATTTTATATTCAAGAGCCACAATTACTATCTTACTTATCTCTGCTTTTATTGCGTATGATAACTTATTTTTCCTATTTTTAAACAAAGGTATAGGTATTTTCGGAGGTCTGTTTAATACGACAGCTACTACGAATGTTTTTCATATCTTTATCTTTTTAATTAGTAGTGTTATACTATTATTAACTTCATTTTACCCTAGAAAAGTATGATTAAGAGAATATAGCTCACCGGACAGACTTTTATTTACAAAATTAATCTATTACAGAACTCTTATCGTTAACAAAATGGGAGAACAATTCAAAATTATTGAATATTCTTTAATTATTTTATTTATTGTTACAGGAAGTGTTTTCTTAATCTCTACTAGTGATCTAGTATCTATATTTTTATCTATTGAACTACAAAGTTATGGGTTGTATTTACTATCTACTATTTATAGAGATTCAGAGCCAGCTACTTCAGGGGGACTTATGTATTTCTTATTAGGGGGATTATCTTCTTGTTTTATATTATTAGGAACAGCTTTACTTTATGCAAATTCAGGTACTACTAACTTAGACAGTTTGTATATAATTACTAGTATATCGAACGCAAGTAAAGATAATCTTACAAGCTTACTTTATTGATATAAATCCTATTATATTCATATAAGTTTACTTTTCATGGCTGTAGGGTTTTTATTTAAAGTGTCTGCTGCACCATTCCATTTCTGAAGTCCGGATGTTTATGACGCAATTCCTACAATTGTTACAACTTTTGTAGCGATAATCGCAAAAATTTCTATATTTATTTTCTTATTAGAATTAGTTCACTATACAAGTAAATCAATGTTTGATATGGACTTTTCTTGAACAACAAGCCTATTATTTAGTTCTCTTTTATCTTTAGTTATAGGAACAGTTGTAGGATTAACACAGTCTAGAATTAAAAGACTGTTTGCATTTAGTACTATTTCACACGTAGGGTTTATCTTATTAGGTCTAAGTATACACACGGTAGAATCAACACAAGCCTTTATGTTTTATTTAATCCAGTATTCTATATCAAACTTAAATGCCTTTTTCTTACTTATTACTATAGGTTATTCTTTATACTGTTATGTTTATAATACTAAGTCTACAACTACTAGTGAAAAAGAAAATAATGAAAATAACAACAATCTACATGACGTGAACAATTCACCTATTCAACTTATTGACCAGTTAAAAGGGTTGTATTACATTAATCCTATACTATCATTAAGCTTAGCCATTACTTTATTTTCTTTTGCCGGAATACCACCGTTAATAGGATTCTTTGGTAAACAGATGATTTTAAGTGCAGCTATTGATAACGGTTATATTTTTATGTCACTAGTTGCTATTCTAACAAGTGTTATAAGTGCGGTTTATTATTTAGCTATAATAAAACAAATCTTTTTTGATAAACCAGATTACACGTTAAACAATGAATTAACAAATTTAAATGCAGAAGGGTTAATTACAGAAAAAAACACAATTAGTAAAAAAGTTGCTATAACAATTAACAATATTGTTTTATCAAGCTCATTAAGTTTATCTATTTCTGTAATAACATTGGTAATAGCCTTGTTTATTTTCATCCCTGAAGAATTATTAAGCTTAGCTAACATATTAGCATTAATACTTTTTAATATATAAATGACAAGTACAACTTTTTTTATTATATTTATCCCTATATTAGCCATTTTATTATTAGCAATAAATTTAATCTTAGCACCTCATAATCCTTACCAAGAAAAGGACAGTGTTTTTGAATGTGGTTTCCACTCATTTTTAGGGCAAAATAGAACACAGTTTAGCGTGTCGTTCTTTATTTTTGCTCTTTTATTCCTTTTATTTGACCTAGAGATCTTATTAGTATACCCATATAGCGTGAGTGGGTACACTAATGATATTTACGGATTAGTTATAATGATGGTATTTTTTGTATTATTAACTTTAGGGTTTATCTTTGAATTAGGTAAAAATGCGTTAACTATAGATAGTAGACAGACCTCTTCTTATAATAATGTAGATACTCCTGTATCTCATGCATTTTTAAATTTAAAAGATAACTCAATTACAACAGAGCTACATAACTCGGGTAACTAATTGGCGTAATGGGCCTGACATTAAGGATTTACTTGAAAAAAGGACTAGGATTGAAAAATAAAATAAATGTGGTAGACCCCTTTTATAAGTCTGAGATATTTAATCAAATAAAAGAGTTTAACAAATTAGATAGTTCGTTCAAGCATTAAGGTTACTTTTATCGTTAACCTATACACGAATTACTCTTTTATGGTTGCTATAGCCTACATTCCAGTCATTTACTAGCTTGCTATTACAAAAATCTCTCTGCTTTATCTTTTTCTATTTTTGTAGCTAAAATACATTAAATGTGAGTTAATAGATCTGCTGCCGTCTAGAGAAAAAAAAAAAGAAATAGCTCAATGGATAAAGCATTCATATTGTATAAGCCCCTTTTTAGGATAAAAGTTAGTGGTTAAGTGTTCAAATTAGTGGGTTTATATTATAAATTCACTAGATAGTTGGCTTGTTATTATTTTTTTTTTCTAGTTTTCTAGTTATTGTGAAAAGTTTGCTAGTTATAGTAAAAAAGTATTAGAGAGAGATGGTATTAAACTATCTCTCTAAAAAAAAAA